>JBDODC010000001.1:600000-794881 GCA_039880875.1 Aspergillus pseudoglaucus
GAGGCACGAGGTCTGTTTGAACACGCCTTTGATATTTCAACTTCATCGCTAGCTTTATCTAAGCAACAGTACACTTCGACGCTGTTTGACCATCTTCTGTCTGATCCATCCGCCTCGAATGAGCTGTCGAACCTCATCCAGCCATTCTTCGCCCTCCAGCAGCTTCGTTGCCAGGATCCGTCAGATATTGTATTTGCCCACCTTTTGTCGCTCTTGGCAGAAAGAATTGGCGAATTCTCTGATGCGGATGCTAGCCTACAGGGTGTATGTGCAGCTATGGAAGAGGAATACGAAGTCTCCGAGTCAGCTGCATCGCTTTCCAGATTTGCACAGGCGAACGCAGATGCTGCGCGTATCCTTCTCGCGCGCCACGAATTCGAGGAAGCAGCAGAGAAAGCAGAGACTGCGATCATGTTATCTGGCGAAGAAGACGCGGAGAAGTTCGATCCCGAGACGAATGGAAGACTACGCCTGTCGGCTCACCTAACCGCCGGTCTGGCACATTACTACTTGAAGTCTATGGACCGTGCCATTGACATGTTCCGTGACGCACTTCAAGAAGCGGAGAACGCACCGGAAGTGGTTTGCCTTCTTGCACAGGTGTTGTGGGCCAAGGGTGGAGAAGAGGAACGCGCTGTGGCTCGCCAGCAACTGTTTGATTGTGTCGAGAACAATCCAGACCATGTTGGGGCCGTTACCTTGTTGGGAGCTATTGCATTGTTGGACTCTGATAGAGACGCCATCGAGGCTGTCAAATCTGATATCCATGGCATGATCACTAGGGATGATATCGACATCCATGGTCGGACCAAACTGATCAAGCTCTTGACTGCAGTTTCCACCTTGGGCCTTACCGACTCCAACATCCCAGAGGAAACGCGGCGTATGGGTGAGGCCACAGCGGCTGTTATGAGAGCACCGGATCAGCCGCAGGGTTGGATGGAGCTGTCCGCAGCTTCTAATGAGCTGCATCCTGCCGAGATGGCAGTCAAGAGAGCATTGCGCAGTGTTCCACCACACAGCAATCTTGACGCTGATGACCTTTCTGAGGCATTTACGCAGACCGGGAAGGCTGGTGATGCGCTGCGGGCGATCATGTATGCGCCATGGAAACAAGATGGTTGGGAGGAACTGAATCATGTCGTGTCTGGATCAGCTTGATTAATGCATTTGACAGGGACGCATTATGTAGATGGTAACTGTATTATGAAAAGAACATTTCATACCTTTTCTTTCCTTCTCTTGGAATATTCATAACTCATTCTTCCATTGCACCCCCACCTCTGCCTCTGGTCGTCTGTCTCTCCTCTTGAGCCATCTCATCGATTCTCGCCATCAACCTTGCCTTCCGACCCTCTTTCCATGCCCGGTCCATCGACTCGATCTTCCCTCCTAGTACAGTAGCACAGTCCGGGGTTAATAGAACCATACCACGGGCAACCGTAGCGTTCCGCAGCATCAACTTGGCCCCAACCGGCAACTTTCCAATCGAAAGATCACTGATACGCCTCAATTCAATTCCCACAGTCCTAGTCCCCGCCGCATCCTGCAGAATCAACCGATGGGGTCCATTGCTGCCACTATGATCCCCCCCGGCATTGTTATCACCGGCCCTATCCTCACTATCCTCCCCCACATTCACCGTCCTAACAATCTCCCTCCCCCTTATCGCCTCCCCGCGCTCCACGCGCTCAATCGCCTCAACCTGACTCCACAAACTCGACCCGATATCCTCAATATCAAGCACCTGTACGGGAATCGGCCCTGAAAGTCGTCTCTCCTTCACTGTCGGATCAAAGATATCCACGGGGAGCACGGAGGAGGGGTTCGTGGTAGTCAGGGTGTTGCGGAAGTCGGAGGAGAGGACGCGGAAGAGTGCTGTTTGGGTGAGGGCGGAGATGGGAACGTTGCGTTGGAGGGAGGTGGAGGAGGAGGCGATGAAGGTGTCTAGCCAGGAGGGGGAGACGGAGAGGGATTTTGTGCTCTGCAGTTGAACTGCAATTTGGGTTTGGGGGGTGGACATGGATGTTCGTAGTTGGTCTTTCGGTGGGAGGTTTGGGGATTGTGAGGATTGCCTGAGCTAAGCTAACAGAGCCTCTGGGGCAAGATGAAAGCGATCGGAACTGTATAATGTCTTGTAGGTGATGTGAAGTTGAGATTGTTGCGAAAGGTTGTCCGGGGAAAAGATAAAGCACGGGACCACCGCTTATCGGCGATAGTTAACGTATTTCACAAGCGAGTGACGCACACAAGCGAGTGACGCACCCGCCCCCCTTATATGGTATTTAAATGCATTCATTCCAACTAAAACGCCAATTAATTAACAAAAAAAACTATTTAGGTCTATCTGGACATGCATTTCTCTTATGTCCTTCATTTCCACAGGTACTGCACTTCGGTAAAGCCCTCGTGCGCGGCTGTAAAGGTGGTGAAGGCCGTCTTGGCTGGGGGAGTACTGGAGCTATTGGGGCCTCAATCGGGGCCTCAATTAGCTCAACAGCCTCCTGAACTAGAAGGCCACCTTCATGTGGTATCTGCCTTCTAGACCGTGTACGCTTTTGCTTCTGCTTCACATTCAAAGCTGTCACGGGCTCGGTAGCTAGTAGATATTAACGAATTGATATTCCTATCTAAACCAACTAGTAGCCATCGACGGGAATATCGAATCTGAAGAAGCAAAAGGAAAGGAATTCTATCTAGCAGATGAAGGGGTTATTTATAGATGACTGTACGGTATGGTTCTATCCATGTCGACTTTGTTCGATTCGTTTGTCATACTTAGTCGTAGACGCAGCGTCGAGTCGTCGACACGACGTCAAACCGTAGACACGACGTCAAGCCGTCACAAAAGCACGTAATTCACTTACTTCTTTCTCAAGAATAGCAGCTGATTGCATGCCGATTTGGCATGCTTTAAGAATCTGATTTATCGCAGTATTAAGCGGACTTGGTGGGCTTCTTGATCTCGTACGGAGCAATGCTTTAATTGACGAGGATTGCTTTTGTAATTGCATGTAGTTCAAAGGCGTTTTTGGCTCCCAATCACTACTCTGACTTCCCGGGGGGGTTGGCGTACGAAGCTGAATATTGAGCTTTGAAAGCACCCGATCAGGGTCAAAAGGCACTAAACCAGCTGCTGTGAAGCTATTTTTGATAGTATTGGGTTTGAAGGCTTCAATTCGTGCATGTGGGTAGGCCTCCAGGAAGTCTAATTTGTCAATATGGTTAAGCCCAAGACGCATTTTGGTTTCAACAAGCTGACCATATGATCGCTTTAACACTGCAAAACAGCCAATATCGAGTGGCTGTAAAAGATGTGATGAATGGGCTGGCATACAAATTGGGATAATATCATTTTGGCTGCAAATTTCGTCGAATTTTGGTGTCAAATGACTACCATGGCCGTCTAGGATCAAAAGCCGATATTTCCCTTTTGTGCGAGTAATTGTTGATGGAATAAAGATCTTTTGGAGCCACTGAAGCCCGATTTCATCAGAAGTCCATCCATTTGGGCTAACTTCAAATAGCCAATCACCTGGAAGGCTGTGAAACCAACCTTCAATAAAGACCTTGCCTTTGAAAATGATGCATGGAGGCAAGGCCCACCCTGATGCACTTATTGCCTCAATTGCAGTGGCCCATTCACGATTTCCAGGTTGTAAAAGGGATCGCCGACCATAGTATTCAGACCTTGTAATCACTTTTGCAGTTGCAGTTAAGCCCATTGCAAAGCCAGTCTCATCAAAGTTGTAGATATCATCAGGGTCAATGCCATATTGAAGTATTGTATGTTGCACACAATTAAACCACTCATGGATGATTCTTGGGTCTTCACACTTCGCACGCTCGTAATTATAACGCCTTGAGAATCGGGTTGAAAGCTCCGGATGCCTTTTTATGTAGTTTGAGACCCAATTCTCACCAACTGTTTGAACTGGGGTGGATCCACGCCTCATGAGTAAAAGATTCGCGATTTCTCGTACAGTAGCAGGCCGGGGGGCTGCTCCACGAGAATCCATAGAGAGTATCCATTTTTGAAGCGATTCCTCTTCAATCTCTGTCAATTTCCGACTATTGGCGCGGGTTTCAGAGCGAAAAGGTGTACCATGGAGGCGGCGGCGTAATGTAGCTTCAGGGACATTGAAAGAACGCGCTGCTTTGCGGACAGCAGTGATTTCTTGGTTCCTAATAGCCTGGATAGCTAATAAGATCCTACCCTCTTGCTCTACTGAATTTCTAGAGCTTTGAGAGCGAACTGGTGGCAAAGTGGGTGGTTGAAGTGGAAGTGCTTAATTGATTGACGCGTTTCGCGTTGGGTGCGTCACTCGCTTGTGTGCGTCACTCGCTTGTGAAATACGTTACAGATCATCTTCAACATTCACTCTCCCTATTCCAAGACCATACCAAATAACTCAACATGTCAACTCTATCCTCCCCTCGCCCGTCAATAGCCTCTTCACGCGCCCATTCTCCCACACCAACGTCCTCCCACCGTCCCTCCCTCGACACTCTAAACACCAACACCAACACCGGCGCCGCAGGCCTCAGCGCATCATCCACACCCTCAACAGCACGAGCAGTCTCTCCCTCCCTCCACCCCCCACGCCGCAACCGCGTCGCCCTCCGAGATTACTATAACCTCAAACCTGAAGCTGCAGCCGCAGGCAATACAGATGCGCGCCGTTCCCGCAGCGTCCCCCGACACACCGACGCCGGCGACATCTCTAACACCAACCCGTCCGTAGTAGCCACGGGCACCGAACTCGATAACCCGGACTTTGACGCGCAGCGTTATGTCGAGCAGTTACTAGCGACGTCATCGCTGTCTACGGTGCTCAAAGCTGAGAATAGTCTTGTTGGGGATATTCGCACGCTGGATAGTGAGCGGAAAGCGTTGGTTTATGATAACTACTCGAAGTTGATTCGGGCGGTGGAGACGATTGGGAAGATGCGGAGGAGTATGGATGATCAGGGGGCGCCGTTGAAAATGACCAAGACGTTGGGACCGGCAATTGGGTTTGTAGCGGAGACTGCTGGGGGTTTGATTCAGGAGGGGGAGGAGCAGCGGCGAAGAATGAAGGAGGCGAAGTCTACGGAGCAGGCGGGTAGCAAGAAGGTTGAGAAAGAGACTGTGAAATGGGTTCTAGGAGCACCGAGTCGTTTGGAAAAGCTTTTGGCAAATGGGAAGAGAGAGGAAGCTGACAAGGATTGGGTTGAGGTGAAGAATCTACTTGATAAGTGGGAAGGTGTAAAGGGGGTTTCCGAAGTCATGGAGAAATGTTCGAAGGTCATGGAGACGGAGGAAGGCAAGGATTCGTGACCTAAGACCTATTGAGTGATTGGAACGCGCAACTTGCCTCGCATGGCTTCTTGGCTTACACGAAGCTCACTGATACTGGTTCTTCAGCGTCTCCATGGCTAGCACGGCGACTCAACTTGCCGCGGATAATCTTACCGGACTGTTCTTTCGATAAGGTCGTCTGGTCTTACAGCGAGCGGTCCTGTACCAACGCAACTAAGATCTACAGCGCCAATGAAAGTCCATGCTGCTGGACAGATCATGGACACTGCATGAACAGAATATACTTGACATGAAGAACATAATTTAGCACATAATCATCATCAATCTGTACATGAACGTCATATCATCATGAGAAATCCATCAAACCTTCCCCGCTAAAATATCCTTACTGGAGTACAGACTCGCCTTCAATCCATACGGATTATCCCCCAGAATCCTCAGATACGTAAACGCATCAGCCTTGTAGTAAATACCCATCCGCTGCTCAGTATTCACCAATTCCAACTCTATCAATTTCTCAAGCACCTGCCGAACATCCTCAACATCCTCGTAATCCTTCGTATAGATCATCATCCCTCGCGCCTTACGGTCACCAGCATCCGTCGCAACTTTCGCCCCGTATCCCAATTCCCCGGCCACTGTTGCTTCAACCACCGCTTTCCAGACAGCGTCCACGCGGCCGACAGATGGGAATAACATCCATTTCCCGGAGACAACACTATTCTCTCGCGCCAGCGCGAAGATGTCTTCTTCCAGCGCGCGTCGGTGAACATTCAACTTGCGAGTGAACGGTACTTTTGTTTTGGCACCAGAGCGGTCGTGTTCTTCTTCCAGTTTGCTCTTCTCATTCTCGAACTCTCCTAATAGCTTATTCCCTTTCACAATAAATCTGGCTAGATCCTCTTCTTCCTCTTCATCGATGCCCTTCCGCCTGTTCGGCTCCGATACAAAGATCCACGGTCCTATGAACTCTTCTTTTGTGGTGGACGGTGGTAAGCGAGATAGAAAGTCGTGAACTGGCTCGTTTCGACCTCGCGCATTCCGTGGCAACCTGCGTGATCCTTTGGATGGCATGCCCTCGTCTTCCAGCGCAGCGGTAGCTTTCGATGGTGGTGATAGTGGCGTGGGTACAAGTGTATTGTGCTGGATGGTGGTTAGGAGGCGTGGGTGAGTTTCAACCCAATATGGCTCTGGATCGTAGCCCTCTGCGAGGTCTTCGTAATGGGTTCTTTGAGTGTCGTCCCCTGGTGGGCATGTTAGTGGTTGCTGCTTGCGGGGAACTATGCGATTGCGAGCGTGTACCGTAGAAACTGGATTCATCGGAGAATAATTCTGTATCTTCGATGGAGGTAGCCATGAGGGTGGTTTATGTAGAAGAGTTTGCCCAATGTGATAAATTGGATGCTTAGGGTCTGTGTATGTATGCAGTGTAGTATGTCTAGGATGTTGTTTATTCTTTGCCTCCAAACCGATAACCTGATCTTATCAATGTGGAGATTAAAAGTGGAGACTGATTGGTCAATTGGTTGATTGTAAGAGACGTTGACATTTGAAGCAATACTAAAAGACGGATCGAGGAATCGTAGAAAAATATGTTTCTTTTTTTTTTCCCCCACAACAAACATGATGCTATACAGGCTAGTAACAACCCTTTGAGAGCCGTCTGACATATGCTTATACTACTGACGTCTAGGGTAGCTATCTAGAAGCAATCACTTCCAGATCTGCTTGACAAAATCCGTCAAGTCCGCCTTGATCTGCTCCGGCCTCTCGAGAGCAGCGAAGTGTCCGCCCTAGTTAAGTGAGCAAGGTATCAAATATATATATAGTTCTAGGTCATCGTACCTTTTGGTGCTCCCGCCAGAATACTAGGTTTCCCGAAGTTTCCACCCAAGAACGTGGAACGGGAAGCACTTCGTTGGGGAAGTAAGAGAAGCCAAATGGCTTGGAGATGTACCAGCGGGGGTCATTTCCAGCAGGAGTACCCTTAGGGGGGAAGTTCTAAGTAATCATCAGCATCAAAATTGCTACCATGGATCCTCTGTGTCGGGATGAAGTACAAACCTCGCGATAAGGGTATATTGCACGTGGAAATGTCTCTGTCAGCCAATAGAGCGAAGCAAATTCAAGAATGGTGTTGGATGGAAGAGGGCCATCAACCCAGTCCAGGTACTTCTCTCCAACCCTGAAAATCGTAAGATAAAATGGCTCCTGACTCTGGATATCAGGTTTATCAACTTACCACGCAAGCAGGGCAATAGGATTTGACGACAGAACATGACCAATAGTACTGGGTCTGGTACCATGCTCATAAGCATAGGCAGTACCGGTCGTCACAAAGTCTCCTGCCCTCTTCAATCCGCGCTGTTCGAACTCGTTGAGAGACTCATCCGAGAAGCCCTTAGGACGTTGCATGAAGCAAGCATTTACTGTTCCAAATTAGTCTTGGATGTGAGGAAGCCGATAATCATCGTGAAGGCTTACAATGAACCGCTAGTTTGATGTTAGTATGCAGAATGGGTGGCAAGAGGAGATGGGCGAACCTTTACAACTCTCATAATCCACACCCAGCACTCTCCCAACTCTACTACCAATATCCCCTCCCTGAGCTACATAGCCGTTCTGAAACCCAAGATCCTTCATCAATTGATCCACGACCCGAGCAATGTCCTCGGTGCCAAAGTTCTTGTCCACCGGAGGACCAGAAGACAAGGTGTACCCGGGAAGGGAGGGAACGATGAGATGGTAAGGTAGATTAGCCGGCGTGAATTCCTCCCAGAACAACTTCAGAAGAGGTAGGAATTCCTGGAAGCTCCCTATTGGAAAGCTTATGAGCAATTGTCTCTAACAACGAGACAAGGCAGTGTTACCTGGCCAGCCATGAAGCAGAAGAATGGGCACAGCATCCTCTCGTTCCGAGAACAGGGCCGCAAAGTGAATATTCATTCCCTCAATGGTGGTAGTGAATTGCGGGAACTCATTGATACGAGCCTCACACGCTTTCCTGCTCTGGTTATTCAAAGTGGCTCTAGTCTAGAACCAGAGTATAAATTACCAGTCAAAGTCCTTTGTCCACTGCTCCTTGAGGCCATTCAGCCAATCCGATGTGATCCCATAACGACGGTCCGACTGCGAGTTCTCATAGGTACGAGGTGCTGTCCGCGAGAGTCTGACCAGCGTCTTTAGATCCTCCAATTCGTTATCCGAGAAGGATACCTTGAACGGCGCTGGTGTGACTTTCGCCGTGGAGGGTAGCCGACTAAACGATGAAGACATTGCTATTAGAGAATTTGTATACTACAAGAAAAGGAAGTTAATAACAGTACCTTGGTCTGTCAGCCCCATCTCCTCCGCGGGGTGAATGAAGTCATCTGACCTGATAAGATTCGCCCCGAAAAGCTTCGAACCTCACCGCCCAAGGTTCTCGAATTTACCCTTTTGCGAGCCATGGGAGCAGTGGATATGAGGTTTATTCGGAGTACTGTATATCAATAACAGTCTATACAATTCCATGATGGAATCCGCAATTCAACGTCCCAAATCCGCCTCCACAGTCTTCCTCGACCAACCCCCGAGTTGTCTTCAATTCTGCCCCGCGGCGCCGGACTATGTCGTGATAGGCACGTATCTGCTCTCGGAGACGAGAAATAGCGAAGAGGAAGGGGACGTGCAGCAGACAAAGACTGGGAGTTTGCAGTTGTGGAAGATTGACCCTATTGCCAATACGCTGTAAGAGGAAAAAGAACGTTGATACCCTGTTTGCTCGTTAGCAGCGCGACTAACCAGTATGGGTATAGATCATGCGTCCAACGATTGCCTCTGCCCTACGCCGTTTTCGATTTACACTTCCATCCTAGAGATCCCACGTTGCTGGCCATTGCTGGGAGTTCCGGATGCGTGGCATTGTTCAAGGTGTCACTGGCTTCGTCCGTAGATGAAGCGATTACTCCGACATGGACCCTTTCCGTTCATGAAGACCCGTCAATCCCCGCATTGTTCCTGGCATGGACGCCCGAACACTGGCATACGCAGGAGAAAGCTGACGGGTTTGCTGTGACATTTTCAGACGGCCGGACAACTGTGTTCGGGACTAGCGGCGATATCACGGAATCGGATAAGGTAGCCGACCTGGGCACGTTCAGCGCGAGACAAATGATTGAAGTGTGGTTCGTTGCGCTGGCTACATTTCACGATGGCGAGGAACAAGAGACAGATAGCCCCGCGCCTAGAATACCTTTCTTATTCACAGGGGATGATTTTGGCTCTTTACATACGCGTCGCTTTGACGTGGAGAATTCGAGTGATGGGGATGATGATGGACGGGGTATGCCCCCTGTGTTGTTAGACTACGATGATCGTGCTCGCCATCATACTTCTGGAGTGACAGCTATTCTGCCCCTTCCCCTTCCGATGGTCGAGGATTCTCCTCTCCTCCTTACAGGATCTTACGATGAGCATCTGAGAATCTACCACGCGACCCGGAGGGGGAATGTTCTTGCTGAACTGTCTCTGGGCGGTGGTGTATGGCGCTTACAACCACTTGGCGTGGAAAATATGATTTTTCTCTCAGGAAAGGGGCCGCAAGAATGGCGATTCCTGGTTCTCGCCAGCTGTATGCACGGCGGAACGAGAGTGGTGAGGATTACGGGCGATGGGGAACATCAGTGGAATATTGAGGTTCTGGCTGAGTTTACGGAACATGAGAGCATGAATTATGCGTCTGATGTATGGAAGGGTGGACAGGGCATCGGAGGGAACAAGTTTGAATTGCTCTGCCTCTCTTCCAGCTTCTATGACCGCCGCGTGTGTTTATGGAGGGTGAACGTATAATCTGGCGATATGTGTTTTGGATATAAACGGCACCAAAATTATCGTTATAGATTGTCATGAGAAACGCTTGATTAGATCATAATGCAAGAAAGAGATAGAAATACAACCACGACCGAGATTGAATAGAATTATAACAACCGTATAGACAGTAAATTAAACGATTGTCTCCAACTCCCGGGCATAGCCTATCGTGTTCTCAATCACAGTACTGCTGGCCACCAAGATGTCCTTCTCAGACCGGGCAGCCTGCTCTGGCTCGACGGGGAAGTGTATCCGACCATCACGAAGGATCCAGCCACGCTGCTGGGCGAACTCAATAACGGCGCCTTCGGATTCGAGGAAGAGAAGGTTCTTGGCGTTGAAGATAGGCAGGGATGGGTACGCTTTCTCGGAGCAGTCTGCGATCTCGCTGCGAATGGTTCCAACGAGGACCTAATCAAAATCATATAGTCAGCACCTTTTTCTCATTCATAAAAAGTATAGTAACCCATCATGCAAACATACGTTCGAGAACAGTCCGAAATCCTCCGACGGCACTCTCTCCGACTTAGTCTCCCTCCACACCTTATCATAGCTCCCCTCCATCAAGTTCCTCTCCAACTCAACAGGATACTTAATATACGGGTCATCCTCAACACTCTTTCCATTCAAACTAGCCTCCTCAACCAGTCCCTCCAACACGGTGTGGAAATTAGTGCTATTACCCGAGCTCAGCAACAGCAGCAGATACAGCCCTGTAATCTTGCTCCGCTGGCTGGTACCAAAGTCCACATTTCCTGCGCTCGCTCCAGGCGTTGACGCATGTCTCTCCAGGTCATAGAACGGCTGCAGCTGTTGGTAGTATCTCGTGAACGTATCTGCATCGGTCTGTCTGATTGAGGCGATGGCGCCAAATTCGAGCACCTCGCGGGCCAAGGAGATCAGTTGAGGAGACGTCGAGGGGGTCGGGATCAGTGCATTTTCCAGCAGGAGGGATCGCTTTGCGCGACTGAGGAGGTTGTTGGCTGCGTCGAGTTGGTTGCGGTCCAGAGCGTTGCGGAGCTCTGGGACGATTGACCGGAGATCGGACATGGTGAGGTATTCTAGAGAGTGGTTAAAAGGAGAGGGAAGGAGTAAATATTGACGATGATAGACGGGGTTGGAACGTGATAGAGGATGTTTGGGCGAGAAGGTGTTCTGACGTTGTCGGCGCAGCTCATGGCGAAGCTCCGTCTGGGCAAGCGGTGAGTCACGTGGATTTCCTTTTTTTTTTTTTCCTTTTTCGGCGACCCCCATAGGTCTTGACTACGCTTCTTGCTTGATACTGGATACTTTACATTCTAGAAAACTCTGGCAGGCTAACTTGATACGAAGATGTCTGCATATGGTGTTATATATATAATGATCGAATTATACTTTTAGCTTTGAATGAGCGTTATCATGTCTCGTCATGTGCCTCTGCTGAACACGCGACTTTAATGAGAGTATTTAGATCTGGGGTCCCCAAGCCAGTGACAGGATCCCAACCTCGAGTGGCATTCCAACTAGCGTGTGGCACGATTGATGCACGGCCACCAACATCGGAGTATCCAGTGCAACCGACTGATCCTCCATCCAAGATGTCTGTAAGACCCGTGTGGTTGAGCGAGTAAAGCCAAGGATTCAGGAAACCCATTCTGCTTTGGCCTCGCTCTAAACGAGCGGCATTCAGACGGGAGACTATAGCTGCAAAGACAGGCGCAGCAGCACTGGATGATCAGTTAGCATGTTTTTTTTTTCTAAGGTCTAGGATTTAAAGACAAACCTTGTGCCACCAAGCTTCGTGAAATAACCGTGGTCTACAAAGACAAAGCCCCGGGCTTGGGCAGCAACATCAGGAAATCCTCTTCCTTCTGGGTTGTACAAACCTTCCCACTTGTTACCCAGTTGATTGAGATAGCCGTGGACGCTCTCATCCTGGTATGCCGGGCGTCGAAAGTATTCCGAGAAACCACCCCCAGAGAAGCCAACAGCCTTCTCTGGATCAACTCCGAATGTTCCACCGACAGATGTGACAAAGGGGCACGTGGCTGGGAAGGTTGGCATGAATCTTGTCCGTTCGGTGCCGTCATTGGACACGCAGGATCCCCCTACACCAGAGTCACCACTTGCAAAAATCACCGAAACTCCACGTGCCCCGAGTTGGGCGTACATGTTACAGGTGATGTTCGCGTAAGATGCGGGGATAATCTGCTCATATTCGCCGTATGAGGTTGACAGGACTGCAGGGAGATCCTCGTCTGGGAGGTTGAGAAGATAGTGGAGTTGCTCCAAATAGGGCTCGTTGGCAGAACTACCCACGTTGGGTTGGTCGACCTCTGGCACAAAGGGGCCACGGCCTCCTGTTGTGTAGTACGTTGTATCGGTGTTATAGGCCAGTGCGACAGCATACTGAATGTCCATGCTTGCCTCAGTACTGCTAAAGGAAGAGTTCTGATCATTGCGACCACCATTGACTGAAACCACGCTGAAATTGGCATCAGTGTGATCGGGTTCATATGTGCGCATAAAGGCACGGAAATCATCGTAGCGGGCGTATTGGTCCAAAAACCCAGACACACCCAGCTTGTTCCGTGAATCCGGCTTCGCTTCAGTATCATAGATACCATACAGCCTCCGAAGGCATTTCGTTGTGACAGTGGTTGAGCAGTTGACATTCAAGTCATCGAAGCGTGTAGCAACAGGCTCAAGGTCTGGTTGGGTTTCCTGGGTACTCTTGGCACTGAATTGCCCAAATTTTATCGTCGGCTGGATCATTTGAACAGAATCACGAATATCTCGTGGCACGGAATATTGCAGCGTCCTAATTGCGGTTTCCTGGCTAACATCGTTGCGGAAGCTGTGGAACCGCGTCTTTAGCATACCCTCCGCCTGAGACACAGGGACCGTGAATGTGATCAAATTCGCATGTCTCTCGATTGATTTTCTGGGCACACGCTCCGATCTCATCCATGCAACAATCCTATCCACAGTATCATCTGACGGACGCAGAAAATCTCCGACTTCATCGCGTGTCAAAAACTGGCCATAGAGCTGGTGATCAGGAGTGGCGATATCGATAACCCTTTGCTCGAACTCTGCCATTCTGTCGTTGTTTACTGCCATGTGGAACTTCATCGGTGTTGATGGTGAGGGCACGCCATCTTCTGTCCAGCCGTCTGGCACGCCGTAAAGCTGTTCAACGATTTGATAACCAGACTTCTCCGGAAAAGTAGTCTGTGAGCACGAAAGAAAAAGGCACATAGGCCTCCACAAGAGAGTGAATGAAACCATTGAGATGTCCAAAAAGTGTTCAAATCTCAATAAGTTAGTTATGAAGACAATACTTCGGAGTAAACGAGAGAATGTATGCCAGAGGAATGACAGGAGTGCCCTCCCGTATATACTAAATGGCGAGGCGAATTCACAAAGATCCAGAAAACTACCGGCTGGTACCACACAAAAATCTTATAATCGGGGAAATCTCTAAAAACAGCCATTGATTGAAGGCAAATCGGGATAGGGTTTGCTTAACCGGCGATTCGCGGGATATGATGTCCTACCCCGAACTTTCCGTTGCTTGTCAGGCGTTACTCAGTGTTAGTCAGGACATGCTGGACCTTGAATTTCTGGTCCCGTATAATCGGGATGTCGGGACATCGGGGTACGATTTTACTCCAAGTAAACGTCACGGGGATATTGACTCCAAGGGCCATCAACTAGGATGCCAGCAACCAAGGGTAATACCACATATTTTGAGATTTGAACGCTCGTCTATATTCCCCATCTCCGGCATTGCCACTCTCGAACATGAGTGCAATTACACCTTGAATCACAGGGCTGAGATATCCAGCCCGACTGACAACACTACATTGGAAACCCAAAATGGTAATGGAGAATTTTTTTTGCCACGCAAAAAGGGCGATTGAATGGACCGGGTCGCGTTCTTATTGGCTGTCTTGGATCTATTTTCCGAGATACCGGCCGCATTTGGAAGCTAGCTGCTGTATTGGGAATGCACTAGCGCAAATATGGTAAGACATCAGACGCCGGCAATGTCTTATGCTCTCCAGTATCTGGATTCGCATGAGAAGCAATAACGTATCTTGCGCGGCTTGGGTTTAGGAGGATACCTTTCACATTTCTGACAGTATCTGGAACCCAAGAATCAGCTGATGACCTTGGCATCCTTCACAGCTACACAGAGTGCATGTACATTGCACATATTGGAGGAGCACTCCCGTATTTCATACAGTGATAAGGCCTGGTCGATCCCAGAACTGCGCCTGAAACACCCCGCCGTTCACTTGCTCGCACTCCCCAGCCTGGTGGTCCAACCCGATGCAGGCTCAGCCCCGAACCCTGGTCATGAGGACTACGCACACTTGTCTCATAAGGAGTTGCAGGGTTGCTGTGCTACGTGACAGCTTACGTACGGGGAGGTTTTTCGTGAAGATGTGGTCCATTCACCAAACTATGGACCAGCGCGTAATGCTTGAAATATGCACCCCAGCTTGAAGGTATTTTTTTCTGAACAGGGTACGTGACAGCAATCTAAAGGCATATTTGAAGCCATGTACGAAGTTGGATGATATTACCCATTAAGCCATGTGGCTATGGAAGATCTGCTGAACGCGGGGCAGTGAGGAAATACGAGGCTCAGCAATAGGAAAATCTTAATGAAAACAAGAACACAGAATTCCTCTTGCTGGCCATATTAACCTGTGCATTCCATCCAAGCGGTCATAGTATAGCATAAATCTTCAATCATGGCAACAGAACTTGCTCCTCTCAAACAACCCATCGCTATTCGCCCAGAGCACATCGCCTCGGCCTCCACCACACTCCGCATCAAACACGCAAATCGGATCGGGTTTGACTACAAAGTCACAACCGTCGCGCCTGAAGCCGGCGGCTCTTCCAAGGGCTCAGAATCATCAGTGTTATTCACCGTCGACGGCGAATTCACATCATGGAGTCAGCGACGGATCTTCCGCGATGCCATTGGTCTCCCCCTATTCAACCTTCGTCGGAAAGCAGCTGGTGTGACATTCTTCATTGAGATTCCTGGCGATGAAGACCGCCCACTGGCTACGTTTGCGCCCAGATCGAGTGCTTTCAAGGACAAATGCGATATCTATCTTGCAAATGCTGCTGCGGATGGTGAGGAGGCAATGCTCGAGGTGCGCGGACAGGATGTCTGGAAGAAGCGGACACATGTCTATTTCAACGGTGTTTTGATAATGAGGACGAAGTTGGTAGATATGGTCGCCGTGTATGTGCCAGGGAAGCGCATTTCATGGGAGGCGGAAGTCGCAGAGGGCATGGATCTTTCGCTGGTATGTTTGGAGCACGTCCAATCGTTGTCCAATCACTAACTCACTCACAGGCATCAGCCATCATGGTTTTCCTGGCTGAGAATCTGTACAATTCCAGCTATCCGTCTTCGCACTCATCCAATGGAAAGAAGCCGGAGGATGCTGATCCAACAGACGTTATTCATACAGCACCTAATAAATGATTTATGTAATTGTATAATAAGGAAGATCACAATAAACATAGAATAACAAAAAAGTTAGATCTGACTGATCATGGTCTTTGTTATGGTATCTGTCTGATGTATCACCCGAGGGTCCATTATAATGATCCGTAGGAACACGCTTGATTAAGGTCCAACGATGCATGTTTCCGTCTTCACAACAACCGTCGCTGGACTCAGACTATCCAGTTACACCCGAAACAGAGGAATATCATGAATCTGTTAATAGGAGAGAAATGATTAATGATAGCAGCATGTCCTCTTTCCCGTCAATATCTACGCCGTCTCCGAGTTCAAGGAAACGGAAGCAGTAGAACAAACGCTGAGAGACAAAGACCTTCCCCGAATGAATGAGTACTGAAACTCTCTCCTTCCGAGATCTCTCCAGTCAATCCTACCAAAATGAGGTTCATTTCCTCTGTCTCCCTGGCTACTGCTGTTGAAACGGCCCTTGCGTCTACTGCTGTACTGGGCGTCTAGTGGGGTTGATTGTCCAACACGCATTCATGCAGAAGGACAGAAATTACTCTCGTCAGCCTGATCCCATTTTCTTTTCTTACTTTTATGCCTCGCTGTCAGCATCCATGCTAGGAACTCCCAGGTTATCTTTCATCTCTTTTGCTGTCAGGGGATGAGTTGTGAAAAAAAAAAAAAAAGCCACCATCATCACCACCACCTAGTATTCGCCCTATTTCTCTCCCACTTTCCTCCTCCCCTCTCTCTATCCCCCATGTCACATCCACTGGTGGCGGCTGTGTGGGAACAGTTAGGTCGCACCGATATTTCCAACATCCTTCGAGAGGTCATAGGAGACCATGCCGCGCAACTGGCCGTTTCCCAAGTTCAAAATGGACTGGTTGCGGATGTCGAACCGTTGGTGCGCATAGTATTTTGGATCAAGGCCATCTTCGATCTACAGCGGTCCTATCTACAAGGCCTGACGAGCGTTCGCGAATGTCCCCCGAGTCTGCTCCCGTATCTTCTACCATTAGACGCTATCTACTCGACCCTCATGTACCTTATTCGAGTCAAGGCGGAACTACTACCCATGACAGCAGCTGGGGTCCGTGATCGTACGCAGTACCGGTATTTCCTGGCGGAGGCTGTGCTTGCAGGTGTCAGACTGTTGTTGCTGCGGGGAGAATCCTTACATGCTGAGATGAGATCAAATTTGGAACGCGCGATGAAAACCGCATGGCAGCATCCGGGTTTGTCGAATGAGGAGAGTTATTTGGTCAACGTGCTTTTGTCGAGAGCTATCAATGATATTGGAGGCGGCGCAGATACATCAAGCGGTCAGAGTCCTTTGGTAGCCTCTGGGGGGCATTTTCTTCCATCGTTTAACTCGGGGCTCGTGAGTATATTCTCGTACCTGCTGTTTCCATATCAACTGACCGTGCATAGTACCCCTTTCCTAGTGTACCGGAGACTCATATTACCGATCTCCTAACCGGTCTCGTCGGGAAAGGACTGAATCATACATCGTCATTCTGGACACTATTTGATACATCATGGGCCGCCGAATCCGCACTTATCCAATGCCACGTTGATTCCCGCCGAATACCCCAGCAGCAAGGGGACTGGAACACGACGTCCAACATCGAAGAGGCATTTGTCCAAACAGGAGATTCTAGAAAGAGATTGGCAAGAACTATCTTAGCAGCAGCAGATGGACAAGCAGATAAACCAGGGCTCAAAATTCTTGCAACTATCATCTTGAGTCAAACAGGGGATGGCAACCCGCCATTGCAAACACGCAAGGTCAGAGATGCGTGGAACCAAATGGCCGGCTTTAGAAATGAGTTGGATTGCTCTCTAAGCCACTTTGTGAGGTGGCTCATCAATCGCAGGGTGCAACTGTGGGACTGCAATGGTGAACTAGAGGCCGTGTCGCACGAGTATCAACAACATCTGACACAGTGGCTACACACCTCGTCGCCTGCTGAAGCAGAGAGACAGGCTAACGAAGCAGATAAAGCCGGTGCAGTATATGTAGTGGACTGTCCTTTCGTTCATCCGGTTCCCAAGGCCTTATTAGAGGAACAGTTGGCAATAAATGGGAGCGATACCAACGAGGTAAGTCATGTCTCAAGAAACTTGACTCAATTATCATGTCCTATCTCACATGGCGTGCTAGATTCCTGAAGTTAACTTCATATAACAGCTCCAGACCATCCCAGAACTCCTCTCAATTGATGCCTCTTGTCCACTCTGCCCTGAAGGCACGAGAATTCAACACGCTCGGGTTATAGAACCGCTGGCGCATTTACCAAGTGCGATACAAAGTGGCTCCGAATCAGGGAGCATGCTCAGCCGACGATCAGCCTTTGGATCAATGTCTGGACGTACAGCCTCCCGATCGAGCTCCATGAGTCATTCAACCCGTCGTTCTATTGGATTTAGTGACTCAAAACCATCCTCCCCAAATACCACTATGCCAAAAATGAAAAGCAGTCAATCTCTATACGCGATTGCGAGCTCGCTAAACCATCTCTCTGCGCCTTGGTTAGACAAGAGTCAGCAGAAGCAGACAGTCAAATCTCTATCCAGGGAGCTGAAAGGTGTCAAGATAACTCTTCCTGCTCGTCGGGCGTCGTCGATTCGAAAGGGACTGTTGAGAGAACAGCGAATGTCACGCCAACCCAAATTTTGCTTTTCTTCCAGTGGCAAAAGTCTCTTTTTCTGGGGCGACGATAGCAGTTGCATATCGCGTTTTGATATACCGACGATAGATGGACAAAAGCCCGAAACACTCAGATATGATGTGTCAGGCGTTCAGTGCGTTGCGGCAGGGGAGCAGCGCTGTGCTGTCATTTCCTCAGTGGGACAGGTGCTTACACCCTGATTGTCTTCATATTCAGGCTATTACTGACATACTCTAGCATTATGAGCTCCTTATATTTGGACCCAATGGCGTCTCTGCAGAAGCCCTTGTGACCCTCGACACTCCAAGTCTTTCTCTCCGTTCTACTTGTATGGCTATGTCCCGTGATGATAGACATATCGCGTTTATACTGGAAAACCGAGTCCACGTTTATGAACTCGGAAATATTTACGACCTGGAAGCTAGGTCCATTCGGAAAGTCACTGTCAATGAAAGCCCTATGTGGGCCCAGGAGAAAGCAGCTACTCATCGAAAGATCGCATTCTCCGTTGATGGAAATGGACTTGTCCTTACTCGTCTTGAAAGACAATCTGTGTACTTCGATGTGTGGCACCGCGATGCAGAAGTATGGAATATTGCGAAGGGAGGTTTATATTCCATTAAAGTAGGTCTATTCTCTTTTATCTCTACAATAACTATTGCAATTGCTAACAGCACAGAATACATCAATTGACGGAAGCCTTACTGGCGCCTTCTACGACAGTCTTCATAAGTCTATATTCCTAACAGTCTTTTCAAGCAAAGAATACCCTCTATTATTCTCAACATCTAATGGGCAAGCCACTGGCTCCTCATTTAGTACTAAGATCCTTCATGCTGCTCAATCCCCCTCCGGCTCGCGATACGCAATCGCAAACGGCGTCAACGAGATATATATATGCGACTACAAACCAGACGGGCCATTCAATCCTATTCGAATCAAGAAAGCCTCCTCCAAAATATCTTCATCGGCCTTCAGACCCGGAAAGCTACTACTCTCCTTCCTTCATGAAAACATCCTCCTGATATTCTGGGTTAAAGACGAAAAACTCATGCTCCGGACAGTTAGACTAAATGATGGTGGCGAGCTGATCAATGATTATAACCTCCGGGCAGATCTTGAGCGTCTGATGGCTGAACGAACACCAAATGCAAGCTCGAGGACACAGTCACCGAGGATTGGTGTGCCGTCCAGTCCTGTTATGGAAAGGAGGGGTCCGTCCATTAGCCTTAGGCCTGATTTGCCGGAACTTGCATCGAATTGATTGCGATTATGATTGTATTTAGCGTTGGTTGTAGAAATAGTACACGTTAGTCAACAGGTAAATACATAACTAGTCATCGATATTGTGTACGCAGCCCACGCGAGCTTTCAAATAAGTTCATGTGAGATGAACCAGTAGCACGTGACTGCCGATATCATTATTGAAACGGGGTCTCTCGGATCGTAGCTCAAAAGGGAAATCGGGGGTCGATTATTCCGGACTAAACGAGGTCTATATGTAGATAACTAGTTGAAGGTAGAGATATATTGCCTAACGAACGTATGTGCGCATACGCAGCTGATTGAGTGCTTAATCTACAATATGTGCGCACACATCGACTATAAGAATCTCTTGACCTCGCTACTCGGGTCAACCATTTATCCGATTGATCCTTATCAATTATTAAGCAAGGACGGCTCGCATGACCTTTAAAATATCATACAGATACACCTGTAATTCATTTTCCATGATTACCTCTCACTGCTCATAATATTCCGAACGATTTAAGCAATTCACAAGTGGGTTAATATCAATTTCATCATATTACCAATTTTACATCAAGATGGACGTTAATAATTCTACCATTGACATGAATGAGCTTTCTGGACTGGATCTCGATGCTGAAGCGGATATTGAGGTGAGAAACAACTCCATAATTAGCTAAGTAGTATTTAACTGCTTACTAACTACTTGATACAGGAACTGAAACCAGCTATACCAATTCCACTTACTAGTGCTAAAGGACCTGGCCTTACAACGCTCAAAATTGAGTATAATGATGACCTACCAGAGTATCCAACAAGTCATATTGATGGATATTCATATGTTGTTGCATCAAGAGGGCGATCACAGCTTGAAATGGAGCAACTTGCACATGACGTGAGTGACCATAATGTATTTTATGACCAATTGCTAAGTATACATTAGATCCAATATGCAAAACGACTGCAATATGGACAGAAACGACCAGTCTATTGCCCATTTTTTAGATGCCATGTCAAAAAATGGACCTGGAAATGCTCTGGAATCTATGCATGTGAATTTCTGAACTCATTCCTTCAATCCCGTCATCATACCTTTGTTGATGATGTTATTTGGCAAGAAATCCAAAAGTCTCAAAAGGATATTCAGCTCTTAGAGTCTGACCTTGGCAGACGGAATGCATACAGGTACCCAACTGCTTCTTAACTGGCTACAGACTGGTTACTAACTGCTTTTAGCTACTATCGATCCAAAGTTGCTTTCTTTGAGAAAGGCCTTGCCTGTATTGACCAACACCCTTCTTGTAAACCAGTTTTCAAGAGATACAGCCAAATGGTTGGTTTGAAATATCTCATAGGTGTTTATCAGGCTGTTTCTAACTATTTCAGAATGTTCATGGCGAATATGATCCTTATATTGGCTGTATAAATGAATCGTATGGTGTCTTGACAAAACATCATAGAGGAGCAATTCAAGGCCATACAGTGATTAACTTGCAGTTTCTTGAAGATCTCTTTAATAAAGAGATTATACCAGCGACTGAAGAGTGTGGTGTTTTTGAATCATTGTCATCCCGACGAAAATACTGTGGTAGGTACTTATCAGCCACTTGGCAACTGGTCACTAACTGCTTCAAAGGCCGGGATCATCCTCAAGGATCAGGTCGATTGCAACATACACCTTGTGATGTTATCTTCAATGCTCTAGTCCCAGTTGATATAGGCCAATGCCCATATATATTATTCACATCACATGGTGTGCATAAACACCCACCACCACCCCCAACCAAAGCACCAGAGCGGATCTTACAGGGAGTGAAAAGGATCATACAGCAGATCCGTGATCCAAGTTTAACCACTGGTAAGTACTTCATAAGTGCCTCTTAACCATTTGCTAAACAGTCATTCAGCACAATTCCTGCGAAATCCACAGCTAGAGGCCTTTTGTCAGCAGCATAATGCTTCTACATTGACAGAAATCCACTCAAGCTTCTGTAATAAAGATCGAATTGCAGCAATTATCCAAAAACAGCGCCTGCTTTCATATCCAAGCGGGCAGGATGTCAATGGTCTCATTTTCCTTGAAAACACTGATCAACATATTAAGGTATTCATGTTCAAAGTACTTATATGATTAGGGAGTACTTATCAAGCTCTTAGGATTATATCCAAGAACAATATCATGATTCACAGAATACCATGATCCTATGTGGCTTCAAGAAACAGATTGAGCTTCTATCTCAACTTTCCTCATTTGAAGTTGATATGTCTTACAAGCGGATCCGATCTAAGAGCATGAATGAAGTGCTCTTTGCAACATTCTTGCCAGACCAGTGTAAAGGTAAGTGCTTTCCAAGTGCTTGACAGACAGTTCTCAACCAATAAACAACTAGTCATTACTTTACTACGGGTCTTTACCACTGTGGATTCCACTGAGGGTTATTATCTTCTTTTCAAACGGGCCTTTGACTTAGTTCAGAAAATTACTGGTCATCCAGTACTCTTTGATTCAATTCATGGAACTGGTGTTCATGGGATAATTGTTGATATGGACTCAAAACAATACACTGGTAAGTACTTCACAGCCACCTCTCAAGCACTCAATAACCATTTAGGACTTGGTAAATATTTGTCTGAAATTGACCCTCAAAATCACGATGTGACATGGCATCTGCAACATATAATAATGTTTTGCCGAGTCCATTTTCAACGATCAATTCTGAATACCATCGGGACCAGAAATCAAGGATCTCCACTTTGGAGCCGTATGATGAGTCTATTAGACTGCAAATCAGAGGCTGACTATGATGCTTTAGTTGAACTACTAATCAGTGAATAACCTCTCTCTAAGCAGTACATGACCAGTTGCTAACTGTGGAATAGAATTTGAAGATGCCAATGTTCAGACATGGGCAATACAAAAGAAAAGTCCAGTTATTAAAGCAGGCTTGAATAAAGCATGCTCTAAAATCCAATCTCATTACTTTGCTGTTTTGCGCAATCATACAAATGCTGTTGAACAGTCACATCAAAAGTCATACGCATCTGGAAAGTATTTAACATTGACTGAAGCTGTTAAGAAGTATGTGTTGAGCAGTTATTAACCACCTATAAAGCACTTTATTACTACAATGCTAATGCTATCTAGTTCTGCAAAGTTGGACAAAGATGATATTCTTCAATATGATAATTTCAGGAAATTCAACATTCATCATTCATATCGGACATCAAATATGGAAGCCAACTATCTTCGTCATATGAGTCGGGAAAGCAAGTGCCCTGGATAACTACCTTGATTAGTTCCTAGCTAATTAGCAAGTACTTACTGACTACTTCAATACAGACAGTCGCAAACGCCAACGCTCCTCTTCAACCCATAGTCCTGAGACTGCTTCAGGGCAATCTCAATCACATCAAAGGAGCATAAGATCACAGTCCCAATCCTCTTCACAGAATGGTGACAATGAGTAAGTTTCCAGGTACCTGGCATGCACTTTCCAAGCAGCTAAAAACCAGCTAGATCTAGAATATCTTCAAAAGATCTCCGTCGAACTGCTTCCACAAATGCATCAAGTTTAGAAGTAAGACGTCAAGAGCTTGAGCTTCGAAAGCTTGAAGCAGATATTAAAAAGCAAGAAGAAGAGACTCAAAAACAACGTCTTGAGAATGAGAAATTAGAGCTTGATCTTATAGAGCGGCGGAACAGAATTCAGGAATCAGCAAGTGATCTCTAAGCAGTTCACCACCAGTTTCAGATCAAGTCACATCCTGTAGCCTATGCAAGAATATATTTTTAATCATCTTCACCCTCAGACTCAAAAACTCATATCAATGTAAAGAGAATTGATATACAGGCAGAATTCTGCTTACATCCTCAATTCCATGTGCAACACATATATATATACACATTCATGATAAGTCTTCAAAATTTACTGTATTGATTAAGAAGCAGCTAGGAAGCAGTTGAGAAGCAGTCTACCTGGCATCTACCTATCTAGTCCATGTCATGCTGAAAGAGATGGAAGTACTCACAGCTCTCCATGTCCTTACAGCAATTATTACGATTACCACAAGCGGAACAGGGGATCTTATGGCCCATGAGGACCACCTGCTTTCGCATGTCTGTCACATGCACCTAAATACTCAGTAAGCAGTTGCCAGGCAGCTGAGAAGCAGTTGGGGAGCACTTACACCCCCGTTCTTCTTCATTGGCAAAGGAGGTCTCTCCGATGCTTCCTCTCCACCTGTCCCTTCCTTATCACCTTCCTCCTCATCCTCATGTTCCTCGTCCTCATGACCCCCGTCCTCTGCCTCAGACCTAGATCCAATGGCACTGGGCACCTCAGCCTCAGCCCCCCACATCAAGCCTTTGTACCACTCTGAAGGTCATAATCAGTTCAAAGCCGCTTGGCAAGCGCTGAGGAATCACTTACTGACAGCAGCATCGACCACCTTCTGAGCAATCCGACCGCCCTTCTGGCCCTCCTGCAGATGAATGCCCTCATGGCTCTTGATGTGCAAAACTAAATTGTTCGTGGCACTATAATGGTGCTAAGTAGTTGACAAGCAGTTAGCAAGCGACCACCAAGCATCTAGCTAAGAAAATCTCACCTGGGCACGCGAACAATCCTCCACCCGACAAAAGACTTCGCCGTAGTAGATCTTGATGGTTCCGTCTGGGTTCTGAGCGGTTACAAAATAGTTAGGAAGCAGTTAAATTGAAATTGATTTTCAGAAGACTTACCAGGTCGTATGCAGGAAGTTCAAGGCTGCCATTGACAACCTTCTGCAAGTATCCTTTATACCATTTCTAAAAGAACTATTTAGAGCTCTGTATCACAGTCTACTAGCTGCAAAACTGATAAAAAAGACTTACATTACTGCTCAGTAAAGCCATAATCGTCAAGGGATTGATGGTTAGTTGGTAATTGATTGGAAAAAGGTCATGCGAGGTGAAAAATATTACAAGGAGGTAAATTATTCAATGTGGGTCACATGATGCTAATAAATTACATAATCATCTTTTCCACTCGCGCGACCCGAAAAAGGACCCCGACCGACCTGTAACCACATCGATATTGTTAACCTCAGGCGACGACCTGCCAAACGGGAGATCTTCCGGAGAAATTTACCCCCGACCCCCGCTTTGTGGACGACGTCACTACCGTCATGGAGAAAATCAGTTGTTTTTTGTTCTTTTATTGTCTTGTTATGAAGCTATATGAAAGCCCAATCTGCTACTTCTTGAATCTACTGAGTTTTTTTCCCTTACCCAGTGTGGCTTGACTCTGCAGAGAATCAGTTACTCTGAACCAACCCCGCCGATTGCCTGATTGGCATCAGTGATAACTGTCTATATCTGAACCATTGCCACTCTTTCCTCGGTTGTCCTAACTACCAGAGAGGATCGCATCCATTGCCCTCTGTCTAAACCACATTCCCCCATTCCATACTGATACTCCGGCTACGTAAAATCGGCTAACCGACTGACACCGGGTCGACGTCATCAATACATCCTCCCTCAAATTATCTATATCTACCGGCCTCGTCCTCTTGACATACCCCGTTGATGAAGCACTACACCCTGCTACATACACCATGTCTGTACCCGAGCTCGAGCAACCGCGCCGGCTGTCCCAGGCTGAGAGCCAGACCATCCTGAGAGCCGAGATCCCGCTCAAGGAACGGTTCTTCCGCTACTTCCAACATGAGATCACTGGTGGGTGTCCTTTTTTGGTTTTTAATGCTGTATGTATGGCGAGCTGATCTGTGTTAGCACTCCAAGAGCAGATGGAGCGGTTGGCGGATACGTCACTGGTGGGTGGAGAGCGCACTGATGCAACCGATCACTGTCTAGCTGGAATTGCACGATTGTCCAACGAGGTCAAGGATGCGGCGAGTTATATTCCAACCTATGACCAGCGGATATATGCAGAGGTAGGTGGATCCGGCATTGGATCTCGGGATATGTGTTGACAATCGCCCAGGCCATCAAAGCACTCCAGGATAAGCTGGCAGAGACTCGTGCTGTCGTTGAACCACGTTCGAAGTTCAGTTTTAAGACGAGGAAAAGTCCTGCAGCTATCTCTCTCTCTGACGCAGCTGATATGGCTTTCCAGGGCTGTCGTGGTATCCCCGGATATCGCTCACCTGGAACGTCCTCAGTTGGCTCATCTGCAAACAACACTCCTCTCTATCCCTCGACACCGTTGAACGAACCGGACAAGATCCTGCAACAGCATAGACCAGAGGTTGTGCCAACTTCTGTTCCATCCATTTCTGTCGGTTATACCGAAGAGAAACCCAGGGGGAAAGAACAGAAGGGTTTTGCGGCGAATATTTTGTCTTCTGTATCTGTGGACAACCATCGTGACCTTCATATCATGCTCCCGGCTTCGGGATCTGCTTCTGCTGTTCCTGCTTCTATAACCTCGTTGCGCCACTGCGTTGTCGACATGTCCATTCCCACTGCCAACGGCAAGCCGTATGCTAGCTTGACCGTGAATAATGTCAAGGAGAGCTTGTTAGTCTGCGGGCAGATTGACGGTCCCGCGCATATCACTGGAGTTAAGCATAGCGTGGTTGTGGTGTCTTGCCGCCAGTTCCGTATGCACGACTGCTGTGACGTGGATGTCTATTTGAGCTCAACAAGTAATCCTATCATCGAAGGGTGCTCTAATGTCCGTTTTGGGCGCACGCCTAGGGCATACGTGAGTCATTTCCCCTCCAATATCTTTGTGCAAAAAGCTAACAGACATCATAGGCCCTCGACCACGACCGCCCAGATTACGAAGATCGTTGGAGCCAAGTTGAAGATTTTGAATGGATCAAGCCTGAAGCCAGTCCCAACTGGAGTCTCTTGGGTCCTGAAGATGCTGTTCCGGAGGGTGTGTGGGCTGAGATTGTTCCTGGTGGTCCCGGATGGTCGTTGGATGATATCTTGCGGGCTATTAAGCTTATACAGTGATAGCCTGAAGAAAAACGGGAGGAAAAAGGATCGTGTGGTTGAATTACATTCTAATTGACAGTGTTATGGGTATTTATTTTAATTGTGATGGGTGTTTTTGTTGGTGTATATCGGGGGTTACTGGAAATATATAACCGACAGTGATGACTTGTACCAGTGTTACAGAATGACCAATGTCTACTCTATTTATGAAATATGTTTCTACCAAATATAAAAACTGCTGAAACTCAAAAAGAAATCTTGAAAACAAGAACCTGGTTATCCAGATTGTAACCCGACTGATCGGCATAGTCAAATCTCCCAGAGTTCATATGCCCTAGAACCAACAGGTTAGTAACGCCATCCCAATCAGTCATCATAAGAAGTACTCACCATCCTGCGTCATAAAATCATTATCACTAAAACTGAACAGAAAATACTCCTTCTTCCCACCCCCAAACGAACTCGACTCTGGCTCAAAAGGCACAAGCGCCAAACTCTCCCACTTCTCATTCAGCAACCCCGGACTCGTCTTCCCACCATTATGCAGTCCGAACTTCGCTAACTCGGAGTTGACATTGTAATCCACAAATTCACAGTACTCTACCGGCGTGATATCGGAGTTCAAGACGCCTTTGCTGGATGCGATCGATCCGCCCGCGGAATCGTATTCCGGACCCTTAAGATCTGTAGCGTTCGAGATAGAGAAGACATCCGCATGCCGGTACACAGAACGCGTGTTTTCCTGGCCGTTGCCGAAATCCGAGTCCCGGGCTAGGACTAGGAAATCGCCTGACGGGAGGATATGGATCTCAGACTGACTCGCGACGCTAAAGGCCTTCTTGTCGTCGGCAGACTTGGTGTAGTCCCTGTATTTCGGGAGCAATGCCGCATACTCATGTTTGTATACAGGCAAATTCGGAGAAGAAATATCATACTCGAGAATTCGCGCCGGTTGACGATGTCGTTTCTTCGGTCCGCCCTCCTGGTCCAGCGCGGATTGAATCATCGTGTATAGTGTCTTTCCGTCAGGGCTGATGGTGATAGCCTCGAGGCCCTGGTTATTATCGCGTCCTGTCTCTGTGTCTTCAGGAATGGGAATTTTCTCTGGCGCATAAATAGGCGCGGAGTCAGAATTGAAGCTGGTACTTTCGTTGCGCCGGGGGAGAAAGGCGTCTGGTGGTTGTATAGCTAGAAGCATCTTCCCATTGCGATCGAATTTGTACACATACGGCCCGTATTCATCGGAGATCCAGAAAGTTCCGTCGTGGCCTAGTGCTAGACCTTCGCTGTCGATTGAGATGCGCTTCCCGCCTGGTCCTGCGCCCCCGAAGCCATCGCCTTCGTATGTCGCGACGGGTAGTGGGGGGAAACCTGGGTGGGAGACGTGGCCGGTGATATCGGCGTCGAGACCGGTGGTGGGCTCACCGTCTGGGCCAGTTAGGAGAATTGTGTCTAGGTATTTCAGATGAAGGTTTGGTTTTGAGGGGTTGGATGCTGAGGCGTGCGGGGCGAGGGTAAGTGAGATGCCTAGTTTGTGGATGCGGGATTGGAAGTTGAGGGTTCCGTTTGTGTTCCTGTCATCGTCAATCAATCAATTGAATCATCCGATAAGTTTGTATTTCATGTGATAGTGTCTTACCATCCGCGATCTGGGAGAGTATAGACAATCCCCGCATACGAGCCATTATCCGTCTTGTGCCAGGAAGATTGGTCAATTGCAGCAGAACTGCCATAACCTCCCAGAGTGTCGCCGTATTTATCTGTTGCGTTTGAAGGCACGAAGCCGTATCCGGCTAGTTCGTTATATGTATATGTCGTGCCTCCGCAGGTGGTCTGGTTCACGACGTTCTTTGCAGCAGCTATAGAGACAGCTACCAGAAGTAGCGCAAATATCAATGATGGGAATTTCATGACTTTTTCGAACTTCGCATTGAAATTGGGGGGTGGGAAACAGTGAGGTTTTGGATGTTCTGAACGATAGGCTGGAGAATATATATACCAATCAGCTCCCCACGTGCAGATCGAAGTTAATTGTGTCAGTGTGGGATGATGAACACGGGCTGAATTTCGCTTGCGTGAATAGTCGACTGTATCGAATATTATTAAAGATATAAACAGTAAGCAATTGTTGTATTGTATTGTCTTTTCTGGAAGTGAACATCAGCATGGAATGCTGCGAAGTATGACAATAGACCTCGGCTGAGAACAAAGTGCCCGATAAATTCATAGAAAACAATTTTATTAAACAAGCAGTCAGATATTATTCCATACACGTATAGTAGTATATCTATACATTCGTTGCGTCCTAAAAGTATTCGAGCTTACCCGCGATTCTCTAGCACAGCTAGGAATGGTCATCCCAAGTAGTCTGTACCTGGGGATAATTATTTGCATCCAAACCCAAATCTTGATAGACAGTAGCATCGCCTATTGAAATCAGTAAGTGACCAAGCGTGTGAGTTCACCGACCTGGAGTAACTTACCCTGCAGAGCTTCAATCCGCTCCACATTCTCATGTTCGAGTCTCTCCAGCTCCTCCCCCGGTTGTTCTTGGTTCTCCTTCTTGCCATTAGGCTCCGCAATTGCAGCCTTTCCAAGTTCGTCTTGCGCTTCACCGATCATGAGAATTTGCGCGTTGGGGTAGTTGATGAATACGGGTTCCAGTGGCACCCATCGGTAGTCGGCAAATTTCTCGTGGATTCTTATCATTGTGTCAGTCATCATGCACAAAAACCTCTCAAGATGAAGGGAAACTTACTCCTGAGGATACTCTGGGTTCTTGGGAAGCTGAGCAGTAGCCGGGCCGGGGTACTTAGGGTTCTTAGCCTGCACGATCCAGCTACCGCGTCCGCGAAGTCCGAAATCATTTTGCACCGAGCCGAGTTCATCGGGGATGGTAATGATGTAGGCGAGATGTGAGGCACGCTTAGTCGAAGTGATGGCATATACTCCTTCAGCATATGGTTTGGCCTCTTCAACCGTGCGCTCGCCTCGTGTCGAGGTTTCGTACTTGCCCCCAGCGATGAAACTTTCCTTCAGCTCTTTCATGGACTGTCCACCCTTCTCCACGAATGCCATATCCCGTTCTCTAGCTGATGTTGGGAACTTTTTCTTGGGAAGTACGATCAAGCGGCAATTCGCACCAGGTTCAAGCGAGCCTTGCTTCTCGTCGATCGTGGCTCCTATCGGTGTTGGGCGCAATACGACGAAGCTTCGGGCGACTTCTTTCATGCTGTGTGGTTCTTCAACATTAACGCGCGGACGATAGAAAAAGTAAATGATGCCTTTTTCAAGTATGTTTGACGGCACAATGTCTTCTCTCTCTTGCGATTTCCTGACTCCGGCTTCAATATCATCGGATAGCTTCTCGTTACTATTTTTGGGCTTTTCATCAGCTTCTAAATGCGACAGGTTAGCTTCAGTGTTGCGTGCAAGATGCTGGTTGATATGGACCCACCTGCACCGGCCTTGCTTGGTTCTTCTTCATCTTTCTTCTCCTCTCCCTTCTCCCCCTTCTCCTCATCCATCGCCTTCTCCTCTTCCTTTACTTTATCTTCGTCATGAGTTGGCTTATGAGACTCCTCTTCCTTCGCTCTCTGGTCTACTTCTTTGCTCTCCTCCGGTTCCTTTTTCGGTTCTTGGTCGCCCTTCTTTCCCTTCTTTGGTTCCGGAGCTTTTTCGGTAGCTCCCTTGCGCTTGGCTCCAGCAGTTCCTTGACTCTTAGGCTCCGCAGTGCTTGTAATCGCTTCCTTGGCCTTCTGGGCAGCCTGGCGGGACGAAGTTCGTGTTGCAGCCATTGTTGCGTGACAGGTGCGATTCTCGCGACAAATGGGTCAATTAAAATGTATGATGTACTCTAGATCCAGGATTCAAAGCTGTTTGACCTGAAATGGAACAGAAAGCCGATGGACGTCGAAGGGCGATTTGACTGTGTGACGTCATGTATGCTTAGATAACGTCGAGACGTAATGTCACGTGATACGGGTTGGCAGTGGCCAATCGGAGCGAGCCATTCTCTGTACTGCTCGAATTTAATCCATGTCCATTTCGTCGGGTGTAGCAGTCCCATTGCTTATGGAGCCACTGCTGCTTGCATCTGCAAACTGGGATTTCGGACTGCGGCTTATGGACAGCCTGTGGCTGCGGTGAGATAGGAACGCGGCATCAGCAGCATCCAAATTGGCTCTGAACTGCTTGCTCTGGCACTTTCCACGCCGTCTTTTCGGGCTCATATTGGTCGTCTCGGATTCAGAGTCTTCCGGTCGAAGGTCGAGGTCTAATGACGGTGATTGGTCAGGGTAACAATCCTGAGAGGACGTGCTGGCGGACTTTCTCTTCTGGCCTCTCGTCGGACTGGTTCTCAACGAAGAAGCACTGGTATCTGAGTCGCACGCAAGTTCGTCCAGTGATTCCACTAGTTCTCTCTGCCATTGTGGAATTGGCTCCGTGGTTTCCCAGATTTGGTCCTCTGCTTCATCATCCGGTTCCTCAACCGCATAGGGCCTGACTACCAGCTCCTGGTAGGATGTAAAGGTATTGTTCTTCGGAAACTGCCAGTGTATTGATGGGTCATCTTGAACGTGGTAATCGCCCAGATAACGTTCCCCATTCATCTTATCTCGTACATGCGGGAATCAAGCGAGGGTCTTTCAAGTAACAGGCTTTCTACAGCGTTGTATGCCATGAAGCCTATTGACGAAACAATCAGCTTGAGATTAATGTTAGCAAGAATGAGGAATAATGTAAGAGCAAAAGAGCAAAATCATGGCCGACACGCGAATCCTGAAGAGTGGTTCATGTTATCATTCGTGATCCTTATGGAAGCGTCTCGAACCACTTGCGGAAAGAGAAAGGTCTGGCGTATGGCAGCCATAGGCTCCGGTTTCCTTTGGGGCCTCCATCTCTGGAATTATCATATCTAGATAGACAGCCCAAAAAGCAACAAACATATAGAACAATAACAGAATGTAGTCTCTCAATGAAAAGCCTCCTGTAGAAGCGCACTCACCGCCTAGGCCATCATTGGCCCGCGGGATTCGCTTATTGGCTCGACGCCAGAAAGTCCACGTTACCGCTCTCCAGGTTAACCTTCCCCTATAACGAACGCTCTCTGCCATTCATCTGCTTCCATTCTTTATCTTGGTTTGTTTCTTTTAGTGTGGAATTGCAGTTGAATTACGGCGGACAATCCTGCCCTCCTCAATCTCGTCGATACCCCTCTGGAGTGTGCGGAGCTTGCTCTATATGGTGCGGCTCCGGCCTACGTTCGTTCAAGATGCAGTCCTCCCCAAACATGCTCACCAAGGCACGTCTCTCCTATCATATGTCTGGCGCTTTAACTGGGGCATGGATAACCATTATATGTCTTATAGTTTGAGTCGAAATCGTCCCGGGCAAAGGGAATTGCCTTTCATCCAAAACGGTCAGTTCGGAGATGATGGTGTTGATGCGTCGCAACCTGCGAGCGCTGGGCTGACCTTGCATCGACAACAGACCATGGATCCTCGTCTCCCTTCATTCTTCCACGATTCAGCTATGGGATTACCGTATGGGTACCCTGATTGACCGATTCGAAGAACATGATGGCCCCGTTCGCGGCATTGACTTCCACCCGACGCAGCCCCTCTTCGTCTCCGGAGGTGACGACTATAAGATCAAGGTGTGGAGTTACCAGACACGGAGATGTCTGTTCACATTGAATGGCCATTTGGACTACGTGCGGACAGTATTTTTTCACCATGAGCTTCCCTGGATCGTGTCTGCCTCCGACGACCAGACAATCCGGATATGGAACTGGCAGAACAGGTCGTTGAGTAAGTTGGCCACCTGTCCGCTTCTGAACAATTGAGAGGGATCCTAACACAAGGGTCGTTGTCTAGTCTGTACAATGACGGGTCATAACCACTATGTGATGTGCGCGCAGTTTCACCCTACAGAAGACTTGATTGCCTCCGCCTCGCTCGACCAGTCCGTTCGTATCTGGGATATTTCAGGATTACGGAAGAAGCACTCGGCCCCGACCTCGATTTCCCTCGAAGACCAAATAGCCCGGGCCAATAATAACCAAGCTGATATGTTTGGAAATACGGATGCGATTGTCAAGTTTGTGCTGGAGGGTCACGATCGAGGTGTTAACTGGGTGTCTTTCCACCCGACGCTACCTCTCATTGTTTCGGCCGGTGATGACCGTCTCATCAAGCTCTGGAGAATGAGTGGTAAGGCTGTCCCTTTTTTTCTAGTTTCTCCATGGACGCCCGCTGACTTTGTCCAACAGAGACCAAGGCATGGGAGGTCGATACTTGCCGCGGCCATTTCCAGAACGCATCAGCCTGTCTGTTCCACCCCCACCAGGACCTGATACTCTCCGTCGGTGAGGACAAGACGATTCGAGTATGGGATTTAAACAAGAGGACATCAGTACAGTCATTCAAGCGCGATATGGACAGATTCTGGGTGATCGCCGCCCACCCCGAGATTAACCTGTTCGCGGCTGGCCACGACACTGGTGTCATGGTCTTCAAGTTGGAAAGAGAGAGGCCTGCATCGACCGTGTACCAGAACCAGCTCTTCTACATCACCAAAGAGAAGAACGTCAAATCGTACGACTTTGCGAAGAACATCGAGTCCCCGCCCATGCTTTCGCTACGGAAGCTTGGTTCCGCTTGGGTCCCCCCGCGGACAGTTTCTTACAACCCCGCTGAGCGAGCCATCCTCGTCACTTCGCCAACTGATAACGGGACTTACGAGTTGATTCACCTTCCGAGAGATGCCACTGGGGCCGTCGAGCCGACCGACGTGAAGCGTGGCCCTGGTTCGTCCGCCGTCTTTGTCGCACGCAATCGGTTCGCCGTCTTCAGTGCCGCCGCCCAGCAGGTTGATATCAAGGATCTCAGCAACGCCACTACTAAGAGCATCAAGCCACCGCCCGGAACTACCGACATCTACTTTGGCGGCACCGGATGCTTGCTCTTTATCACCCCAACCTCTGTCGTCCTCTTCGACATCCAGGCCAAGAAGCAGTTGGCAGAGCTGGCCGTGAGCGGTGTTAAGTACGTCGTCTGGTCTAACGATGGTCTCTACGCAGCTCTCCTCAGCAAGCACAATGTCACCATTGTCACCAAGACGCTGGAACAAGTGAGCAGCTTGCACGAGACCATCCGTATCAAGAGTGCCGCTTGGGACGACGCTGGCGTGCTCTTGTACTCCACCTTGAACCACATCAAGTATTCTCTCCTGAACGGGTATGTTACCAAATTTCTACTATTTCGGCTATAGGTAAAGACTGACAGGATTTTACAGCGATAACGGTATTATCCGTACCCTTGACCAGACCGTCTACCTTGTGAAGGTCAAGGGACGCAACGTCTACAGCCTTGACCGTTATGCTAAGCCCAAAGTCCTGGAGATCGACCCCACTGAGTACCGTTTCAAGCTTGCCCTAGTCAAGAGGAACTACGACGAAATGCTCCAGATCATCAAGACCTCCAGCTTGGTTGGTCAAAGCATCATCTCCTATCTCCAGAAGAAGGGTTATCCAGAAATCGCCTTGCAATTCGTTCAAGATCCTCAAACTCGCTTCGAACTTGCCCTTGAATGCGGCAACCTTGAAGTGGCTGTGGAGATGGCCAAGGAGTTGGATCGCCCCAACCTGTGGAGCAGACTCGGTGTTGAGGCTCTGGCACACGGCAACCACCAAACGGTGGAGATGACCTACCAGAAGCAACGTCATTTCGACAAGCTTTCCTTCCTCTACCTGTCGACAGGTGACTCCGACAAGCTGGGCCGAATGGCTAAGATTGCTGAGCACCGTGGTGATTTCACATCACGCTTCCAGAATGCCATCTACCGTGGTGACGTTGAAGACAGGATCCAGATGTTCAAGGAAGTGGATCTCTATCCTCTTGCGTACCTCACTGCCAAGGCCAACGGTTTGTCCGAGGAGTCTGAATCCATTCTCGAGGCCTGCGGTCTTACCGAAGATCAGATCTCTCTTCCGACCCTCGAAGAACCTATCCGTGTTGTACAGCCTATCGTGTCCACCTTTAAATCGAATTGGCCCGTCAAGGCTGCAGCTCACTCTTCCTTCGAAAAGGCGCTTCTTGGTGAAGTTGGCTTCGCCGACGAGGAAGTCGAAGCCGGTGAGTTGCAGCCCGAGGAGGAAGAGGAAGAGGCTGGCCTCGCTCGCGAGACTCTTGAGGATGAAGAAGAGGATGTCGACGGTTGGGATATGGGTGATGAGATTAACGTCGAGGAAGATGCTGACTTCGTCAATGTGGAGAGTGCGGAGACTGGTGCAGGCAGCTCCGAGGCTGACCTTTGGACTCGTAACTCCCCATTGGCTGCTGACCACGTCGCTGCCGGCTCTTTTGAGTCTGCCATGCAGCTTCTCAACCGCCAAGTGGGCGCTGTGAACTTTGTTCCTCTGAAGAGTCGATTCCTCGAGGTCTACAAGGCGTCGAAGACATATCTGCCTGCCACCGCCGGTCTCCCACGCCTGGTCAACTATGTGCGACGAACTATTGAAGAGACAGATATCCGGAAACTCCTCCCTGTCATCCCGCGGGACTTGGAGACTATTGCCAATGCGGACTTGCAGGAAGGATATGCGGCAATGAGGGCCAACAAGTTAGAGGATGGTGTCCAAATCTTCCGGGGAATTCTGCACGCTGTCTTGGTCAATGCTGTCTCTTCCGAAGCTGAGGTTGAGCAAGCCAAGAAGATCATTGAAACCGCCCGAGAGTACATTCTTGCGATGTCTATCGAGTTGGAACGTCGTTCCCTCGACACCGAATCTCCCGAGAACCTCAAGCGAAGCCTTGAGCTTTCCGCATACTTTACCATTCCTAAGCTAGAGGTTGCTCACCGACAGCTTGCGCTTATGGCGGCAATGAAGTTTGCCTTTGCCAACAAGAACTACTCGTCTGCTCTCAGCTTTGCCAACCGTATGCTGGCCAACGGAGGCTCCTCTAAGCTTTTAGACCAGGTATGCTTCATTTTCCCTTGATATCATAACATTGTATTCTAACTAGTCAATAGGCCCGGAGGATCAAGCCCCAGTGTGAACGCAACCCCCAGGACAAGATCGACATCGAATTCGACCAGTTCGCCGAATTCGACATCTGCGCAGCCTCGCACACTCCTATCTACGGCGGCTCCCCGAGCGTGTCGGATCCCTTTACTGGCGCCAAGTATCATGAACAGTACAGGGGCACTGTGTGTAGGATATCCGACGTGACCGAGATCGGGGCACCGGCCAGCGGACTGCGGCTGTTCGTTCCCGGCCAATTCTGAAGATGATGAAATGTGACGGTTTTAGTGTCTTGCATTTTTCAGTTCCCTGACGTGTGGGGCGTCAAATGCATTTAAACTTGTTTGTTGGGGCGGCGCCATGGGTAGACGTCCTTGTTCCTTTACTGCACGTTTCTTCTATCATATAATTTCTTAGCGGCTTCAGCTATTTTCAGATCTTGTCATGTTTGTGGTTTGTGTAGAATGGGAAGTAGTTTGTCCTGTTCAGTTCTAGTTGTAATGTACTTTACAAATATATATCCTGAGTTGCAGTCAAAGTAAAAGAATAGAGATGTTTACATTGGTTTGTCATCCTTATCATGACAATAATAATACAAGTTCTAGAGGTTATTCATACAATATATCCAAGCCAGCCAAATACTTATTCCCAACAACTCAATCACACCTACCATCCTTCCACCCAGTCCTCCACCTCTCCTCCCAAAACCGACAATCAAACTCCTTCTTCCCCAACTTCCGATTTACCTCGTTATGCGCCTCACACATCCACCACCCAAAATCCGCTCTGCCCCCCAACCGCGGCCGATTCCTCCCACTCGGCTCCGCCATCCAGCCCCGGAAGTCATCCGCGCATACCCAGCACGGGTAAAGTTTCGAGAAAACGTTCAAAAACGTGCGCATTTCGTCTTGTTTCTCTTGGGTGGCGTGCGTGGGGTATGCGGCTGCGAGGGAGTGGAGGAGGGTCCAGGTTGAACGACCGAGGGCTTCGACGTCGGGGGGGCATTGGTTGTCGGTGGTGGAGTGTGAGGAGTGGAAGGTGCTGGTTGATGCGGTGGAAGAAATTGATTTGGGGAGTGGGAAGGGAGAGGATTGGGGTTTCTGTTGGTCTTGGGATTGAGGCTCGGATTTGGATTGCGCTGCTTGTTTGGAGAGGGCGCGCCATGACGCGGCGGAGGTGCAGGTGCGGCATCTGTAGATTGATGCGTTAGAAGATACATTTTGTGTTTTGGTTGTCTGCCTTTACGCTTGGAGCATTGGATACGTACGGTTTGCCGTCCTTGTCTAGTACAACGCCCTTAGGCAAGTTGGCCTGCGAGGTTTCCTCGTCTTTCGTTGGCTCTGGCATTGTGTGTTGATACTCTGTAGAGAAAAAAAAAAAAAAACTTGAAGCAAGCGAAGTCTAAGAAGCCGTAGGAGCCAGGTATATTTCTTTCCCCTTCCAAGCAGGCTTTGGATTTGTAATGCGCCGGTAGATAGCGGAGAAACTGGGAGGTAAATAAACGACGAACGGAGGGATAGTAACAGTAAACAATCAGATAAACTAGACTATCATTATCTGCGAAACTGTTATATCCATAAGAGATTTATAAAATCGGTTTCTGGCGTCCTGAGCATGCTGTCTAAAAAATCTCCGAATCACATCTACTTCGAAGATCTGCTGCTTTGTCAGCAATGATACCCGATATGGAAGTCCTGCTGTGATCTCATCTTCCCTTCGTGATACTTCTTTGCGACTGATACGGAGACAAAGGAATTGTGACATTACGCATGGCAGTGAATATATTCGATTAGTTTGCTTATTTGAATTTATTAAAGTCTGTCCCTTTTGATCCTCTCTTGCACACCCAACGCGCGTGACCTATCTTCGTTCCCCGTCGCGTCATACAAACCAAGTACCTACAAACTACTTTTTTTAAGGAACTAGAAGAAAGAACGAGATATCAAAATGCCCCCGCGACAAGCACTCCCAGAATCCGATTCTGACTCCGCCCAATCCCTCTCTACCTCCCGTCCTTCCGATAAACAGCTAGACAAAGCGCTACGCGATGTCGTCGCGGATACCTTCAAGTCAGGCAAGACGGATGAATTGACGGTCAAGCGAATGCGACTTGCGGCGGAGAAGGCTTTAGGGATTGAAGAGGGGTTCTTTAGGGGTGATGATGTGTGGAAGGTGAAAAGTGATCAGATTATCAAGGAAGAGGTGGTGAGTTCTTGTTTACGGAGATAAACTATAGATGGAGAAGTGTGTCATTAGTCCTACGCTAATACGATTCGGGTCATAGACAGCACTCGATCGAGATTCGCAGGAATCGGAAGAACCAGAAGAAAAGCAGGAAGCAAGAGTTAAGGAAGAATCTTCTGCACCTGCATCGAAGCCTGCGAAGCCGAAAGCACAACCAAAGAGCACCCCAGCCCCACGAAAACGTCAGAAAACAGCAAAGCCACAGCCTGAAGACGACGGAGAAGATGCCTCAGATTACAAGGAAGGGGAAGAGGAAGAAGAGGTGAAGAAGCCGGCAAAGAAGAGAAAGGCGACACTGCAGACAGCTCAACCAAAGGACATCGTGGAATATGATTCTGGTTCCGAAGAGGAACAAGACTTCCAGCCTCCGCAAGACGAAGAGGAGAAGCAAGACGCCCCAGAAAGTGAAACGTCTATCGTGCTCGATGAGGAACCTGAGCCTAGTCGGAAACGACAAAGAAGTTCTGAAGCACCCAAGCAGAAGAAAACCACGACAAAGAAAAAGGCCGCACCGAAGGCAAAGGACGCGGATCAGGACCCCGACCAGGCAGAGATCAAGCGCTTGCAAGGCTGGCTCATCAAGTGCGGTATTCGCAAGTTTTGGTCAAAGGAGCTGGCACCATATGACACATCGAAGGCAAAGATCAAACACCTAAAGGAAATGTTGGCGGACGCTGGAATGAAGGGACGATACTCTCTAGAAAAGGCCAGGCAGATCCACGAAGAGCGGGAACTCAAAGCGGATCTCGAGATGGTCCAAGAAGGCGCGAAACAATGGGGCACAGGTAGTCAGGAGACGAAAGAAGCAAGTGATAGCGGACCACAGCGACGGAGACTGAACCGAGGACGCCAGAGCCTCGCCTTTTTAGAGGACGAAGATGGCGAGGAAACAGATTAACGAGAGACGTGCATTCGTACCTGCAGAGCAGGAGTTGCATCGCCTGCCTGGAGCAGCTGTAATAATCCATATCGAGCAAATTAAAGCGTAAATGCCATGATTCTGTACATCATCTACACCGTTATTTGCCCGATTTGGCTCCGCTCATTCGTTGTGCTGTCAAACTGAAGACAGCGACAGAGGAGATGAAGAGGACCAGATTGTAGAACTGCCATCCAATGTTAGATCTTGAATACTCTGCAATTCCTGGCCATCTCTTACAGCAGTCCGCGAATACTCGTTCTCCTCGGCCTCGGAGCGGGCCTCGACGAACAGCCGGCGTAGATTAGGCAGATTGGCCTATCAGTCAGTAACTGCGATTGCAGCTTTGTCAAAACAACTTACCATTGTAATGTTATTTAAATATTGTCTGTAAAGTGTAAAGTAGCTGTCAGGAGCAGTTGGGGTTGAGGTAAAGTTGGACTGCGTCTAATTTTAACCAGACACAGCAGAGCCGCGTTTCCTCTCAGTGGACAACTTTATCTTAGACCCTTTTCCTCCTATTCCTCTTCCCCAGCTTCTACAACAACTTCCCACGAATGACATCTTTGTCGTCGATTCTGTTTTACGAATTAACCCCAACACTATTTAAAGGGATATCTAATCAGTCCTTGTCCGATATCCACGAATCGCGCGCCAACGTGGTCCCAGAAGCTCCCTCGCCGCTCATTCCCCGCAGCCCGCGCAGACGACACCGTTACAGCATCTAGGCCTCGATTACTGCCTAATTCGCTACGAAAGTGCGGCGGAGTCGTCGCTGAAGTTCCTTGGTGGTCACGATGGCGATGAACAGGATCCGGGGGGCTTTTGCCGTGCCCCGGAAAGGAGAGACGTTTGAATTGCGAGCTGGTCTTGTGTATGGAGTCTTGCGTGTCCCTGGTCTATGGATAGAATGGTGCTGACGGGTGATACAGATCCCAGTATGCGTATGAACGGTATGCAGCTATAGGTTTCTTTGGTTGAGTTTAGGAATAACTGACTGACCGAATTCGCAGGAAGGAGGCGATTCAAAAAACCATCATGGCCATGACGCTCGGGAAGGACGTTTCGGCCCTTTTCCCTGATGTCCTGAAGAACATTGCTACGAATGATCTCGAGCAGAAGAAGCTTGTTTATTTGTATCTTATGTGAGTGTCTTCCGTTTAGGCTTTTGTTTGGTTGGCCAGTTGTTAATGACTATCTGAACACCAGGAACTATGCCAAATCTCATCCGGACCTCTGTATTCTCGCTGTTAACACCTTTGTTCAAGACTCCGAAGACCCCAACCCACTTATCAGAGCCTTAGCGATTCGGACAATGGGATGCATTAGGGTGGACAAGATGGTTGACTACATGGAGGAACCGCTCCGGAAGACGCTCCGAGACGAGTCTCCGTACGTGCGCAAGACCGCGGCAATTTGCGTGGCAAAGCTCTTCGATCTTAATGCCTCGATGTGCCTGGAGAACGGCTTCCTCGAGATGCTGCAGGAAATGATTGGTGACCCTAACCCGATGGTGGTCGCAAACTCGGTCACAGCACTTTCGGAGATTTACCACGCTGCACCGGAAACCAAGGCCCTTCAAGTTACGTCGAACACGTTGCGGAAGTTGCTCATGGCACTCAATGAATGTACCGAATGGGGACGAGTCACCATTCTCACTACTTTGTCTGAATACAAGGCTGCTGAGGTGGCGGACTCGGAGCATATTTGCGAACGTGTTGCACCACAGTTCCAGCACGCTAACCCAAGTGTAGTGTTGGCTGCTGTTAAAGTGGTGTTCTTGCACATGAGGAATGTTAACCCCGAACTGTCTAAGAACTACCTAAAAAAGATGGCGCCTCCGCTGGGTATGTGTTGATTCCAATCCATGGGATGCTGTTGTACTGATATTCGACTTAGTGACACTGGTGTCATCCGCACCCGAGGTTCAATACGTCGCCTTGAGAAACATTGATCTTCTGCTTCAGAAACAGCCCGATATTCTCCAGAAGGAGCTTCGTGTTTTCTTCTGCAAATACAACGACCCCCCATATGTCAAGTTCCAAAAGCTCGAGATTATGGTTCGCATAGCCAATGACCGCAACGTCGACCAGCTTCTGGCGGAACTCAGGGAGTACGCACTGGAAGTTGATATGGATTTCGTCCGGCGCGCCGTCAAGGCTATTGGTCAGGTGGCCATCAAGATCGAGAGTGCAAGCGAGAAATGCGTCAACACACTGTTGGATCTCATCAACACCAAGGTGAACTATGTTGTGCAGGAGGCTATTGTGGTTATTAAGGATATTTTCCGGAAATACCCTGGATACGAAGGCATCATTCCCACTCTCTGCAAATGCATTGACGAATTGGATGAACCAAACGCTCGAGCTGCGCTCATTTGGATTGTTGGTGAATACGCGGAGAAGATTAGCAACGCCGGCGATATTCTGGGCGGGTTTGTGGATGGATTCAACGAAGAATTCTCACAGGTTTGTCACCTACCTCATACAGAACTATGTCAAAAGCTAATGTATTACCAGACCCAATTGCAAATCTTGACCTCGGTCGTCAAGCTCTTCTTGAAGCGGCCCGACAAGGCCCAAGGGCTTGTGCAGCGGGTTCTCCAAGCTGCTACGGCAGAGAACGACAACCCCGATGTTCGCGATCGTGCATATGTGTACTGGCGTCTTCTGTCCAACACTACCGACTCCGGCGCCCCCAAGAATATTGTCCTTTCTGAGAAGCCCCCGATCTCGACTACCGTTCAGTCGCTACCTCCCACCCTTCTCGAACAACTCCTCAACGAACTTTCCACACTGGCATCTGTCTACCACAAGCCACCAGAGCAATTCGTTGGCCAAGGCAGATTTGGTGCCGATGCCGTCCAGCGTGCTGCCATTGAGTATGTTTTCTTTGCTTTCTTACATATATGTGCGATTACAGCTACTGACATGTATCACCAGGGAACAAATCCAGAACGCACGCGAGAACCCCTTGGCAGCAGCAGCTGCTGCCGCCGCCGTTACAGGTACTACGCCCCCACCGCAAGCACAAAACAACGTCGAAAACCTGCTCGACATCGACTTCGACGGCGGGGCGCCTGCATCTGCACAGAAGGAGCCAGAGAATGGCTTGTCCGGCCTCGAAGGATTATCCGGGACGCCCGTACGGGCCCAGTCGCCAGCAACCCCTGCTGCCGCGCCCAGAAACAATCTGGATGACCTCCTTGGAGTGTTCGGAGACGGTGGAGCTCCCGTACCATCGACAAGTGCAGGCCCATCAACTGCGGCGCCTACTGGAGATGGAGGTGCCGGTGCCGGTGCCGACTTGTTGAACGGACTCGATGGACTTGATATTGGTGGCAATTCTACGACCTCACCGCCACCGACGACATCAGGGGGGCAGCAGAAGAAGACCAACGAGGATATCTTGTCGCTTTTTTAGAAGTAACATAAAAGCAAGGAGTGGCTTTTCTGGGGAACGCGTTTGGGTGAAGTGAACTAACTCGATGGGAGGCATACATGGACAGCGATCAATGCCAGCATTTGATAGAGGACCTTTTTCCTTTTTACTTTTGATTCCTATTATACTATTATCGCCTTTACCCTTATTATGTTTATTGATACTTAAAGATACTCTGTTTTACCATAACTTCTTTATGCCTTAGTCATCCACACCCTTCTCTGTACATCTTTTAGCAATTCAGTTGGTCACATAGAAGCAATATTTTCAGTCCTTGTATGTTCAATATAGATCAGTTGACCGTCGACTGTCGTCCCCCCAAGGTCCCTGCCAAGGCCTTCATATCTATTAATGGCAGCTTCTAGTGGCATTCTGGAAGCTTAGATCCCTGCAGATGATGCTGTCATACCTGAGATTGAGATCTGATATCATAACTTTCTTATGCTTATTTTGATGGCATCTCTTGGGTTTGATGATATTTACGTATTCTTGTGGTGATAATTCAGGGGTCTCTGATGTGCACACAACATAATTACATCCACATAAAAAAAGAGAAGAAAAAAGCATGCAACGTCTACTAACGTCCACTATACTCTGTACTATACACTCATTCAAACTCCCTCTTTATCTACTTTATAAAAGCCCCCCGGCACATCTACATGAATCATAAATTGGTAAGCAACCCCAACTCGGACTTAGGACTTAGCTAATCTCCTCCAATTCTTTCCGGTTCCAAGCAGTGGAACCCGCAACGACCGAAAGCAAAATTGTACCAATTGACGCACAACGGCCAGCACTAGTGAGCATGAGAAGAGAAAGGGGATATCCCGATATCCGAATTCACGGTGTTCCGGTGCCGGCGCTGGATTATAAATTAAACGGCCATGTCCCGGTCCGAGAGCCGTTGAAGCTTAGCATTTTTATCCTGTTTTGTTTTGCTTCTTCTTAACCAATGAATAGTGGTAGTAATTGACAGCAATAATGACGCAGACAGACTACAAGTTCGAAGGATGGATGGGTCTCGACAAGGATTCCGTTGATGGGAAGATGGTCTGGAAGGAGTTTGAGCCTAAGCCTTGGGAGGAGACCGATGTTGATATCAAGATTGAGTGCTGTGGTATCTGTGGTACGGACCTGCACACTTTACGGTCTGGATGGGTGAGGTTTTCCTTTATTGCTTTCTCCTCTATTCGGAAGGTATGCAGAAGGTATACTAACTGTATAGAAACCCACCATGTACCCCTGCTGCGTCGGTCACGAAATCATCGGTATCGCCGCACGCGTAGGCTCCTCCGTCACCAACGGCATCAAAGTAGGCGACCGGGTCGGTGTCGGCGCACAAAGTGATTCCTGCCTAGGCCGTCTAGGCGACTGCCCCGACTGCGCCATGGGCCTGGAGCAGTACTGCACCCACAGGTTCGTCGGTACCTACAACAGCACCTATATCAACGGCGGCAAGTCCTACGGTGGCTATGCGCTGTACAACCGTGTGCCAGCGCACTTTGCCGTCAAGATCCCCGACGGCATCCCTTCGTCTCACGCGGCGCCCATGATGTGTGGTGGTGTTACTGTGTACAGCCCATTGAAACACGCTGGTTGTGGACCGGGTAAGAGGGTCGGTATTATTGGTGTTGGGGGGTTGGGGCACTTTGGGTTGCTTTTTGCGAAGGCGATGGGGGCGGAGCAGGTTGTTGCTATTTCGAGAAAGGCTGACAAGGCGGCTGATTCGTTGAAGATGGGGGCTGATGTTTATATTGGAACCGATGATGAACCGGACTGGGCGGCTAAGTATGCTCGCTCGCTGGACTTGATTATTTGCACAGTATCTTCTTCGAAGGTAAGCGTACCCTTTTCTTTATTCAATCTGAACGAAAGCTAACGACTCAGATGCCCCTGAACGACTACATCGGCCTCCTCCGAACCGACGGCAGCCTGGTCCAAGTCGGTCTCCCTGACGACGGCGTGCTGAACGCTCCCATCCCCAAACTCATGCGTCGTCTGACCGTTGGTGCTTCTCTCATCGGTAGCCCCGGTGAGATCAGAGAGATGTTGGATCTTGTCGCTGAGAAGAACGTCAAGCCCTGGATTGAAGAGATCCCGATGAAGGATGCTAACCGGGGTCTGGTGGATATGGATGCTGGTAAGGCTCGTTACCGTTATGTGCTGGTTAACGAGCAGTAAGGGCCATCCTGTTTACTATACTGTACTATAAAGTTGTAGAAGTCGTAATAGAGAACGAATGTGTATTGACGAAGAGAAACCAACGTTCCTGCACATAAGTACCTGCCACGGCATTAGGGTCACCATTCGTCATCACTATCCAGAGGCATTTCCTCTAAACCCTCATAATCCAAGTAGTCGCATAACATGGGGAGGGTGGAAGATAGCTAGATGAAGTAGTCCGCCACCGATGCCCGTGATAATGCCTGCCACATTTGCACCGCCCATCAATCAGGGTTCTTAAAATGCTAATCGCGTTCACAGTCAACTGCACCACAGATGGGAGTCCATCCATGGTTATCACGGTTGTTTAGGCAGCGATGGTGAACTACACCCTCACAGAAAGCCAGAATCTCATTAACATCATCCTGTAAGTCCACGAGTTGAAATAGTAGCGGTGGAGAGTGGGTAGATGGTTGGTCTCAGAGTACAACGGGTAATCAGGGGGCATTCTTCGCAAACATCCGCCGGCACATGCGGGTCATTTTCCGTAGCATTTCCTGTTGAGTAGAGATCAGACATGGTGCGATTTGACGTGGTAAGGACGTTGGAGCTATTGTAAATCATAAACCCACCCGAGCAGATTGAAGTATATCTAATCTGCCCCAGTCCTCTGTATTTAAGATGAACAAACAATAGTCAACTAAGCGCCGGTTTGTTACAAGCAAGAATCACGTTTCCGTGATCATCGCGCATGGCTGGCACGATAAAGAGCATATGAGACGCATCTCCTCCACGCCAATCCACCGAATTTATCTCTACAAACAATATCGTAACGGGTCATCCGTGCCGACAGCACTGACGGCCGGGCTGGCGTCCTCTATCGCCTATTGTGTGAACGTCGTGCAAATTTCTCATAGAGGCAAAGGTGACAGTTTCAACTCGGGCCTGTTTGCAAGACGAGCCAGTGGACTCAAGAAAGCTCGGAGCCTGAGGATGCAATCAGGACTATCAACAAGGCGTCTTCCAGCTGACAAGTTAAGAAATACCTTCCTGTATGGGGTCCCTTTGGGGTTGCGGTTAGGAACATCAACGAGCCCTCGAGAAAGGCGAAAATTAACCATCTGGGCACTTTGGTCACTAAGCTATCCGCAGGCGATGTTTAGTTGCCCCAAAGTCTCTCTAGGCAATGCTAAGAGATGAGACGGAAAAGAAACTGACTGACCTGATTGGTCATGTTGACACTATCCATAGAAGCAGATTGAAATAAGTGGCATATATAGCTTTCTCCCTTACCGAAATTGGTGTTATACCTGAACATATACTACTGTATTGATAGCGGTCTAGTAGTAGTAGTTGCTATTTTACGTCGGTGCGGCGGTCGTGTATCAGAAAACCAGATCACGTGCCGCGGGGTCCCGAAACGGGGCATACGACGGGCAAAGCGGACTCGCCTATTTAGTAGCTAAGCTAAATTTATCATACACACTGGCGAAGTTCCTACGCAGGAGATTGACTAAAAGATCTTTGGTTGATAGCGGTCTATATACTTGTAGACGAGAACCGACGGTTTCCGCACGTGATCGGATCCCCCACTGTCGGAGGGGCTAAGCCCGATACGGCAAGGGACTTTTCCTTGCGGCCAGAAATGAATCAACTTCCTTTTGCTCTTCTCCTCGCTGGAAATTCTCTTGTTTCCTCTCTTTAAAAAGACCACCAAACCAGACCGGACACAAACCGGAGCAACGACACAACTTGCTTCCATATCGTAAACGCTGAATAGCAGAGGTTGAGCCGAGTTAGAATTCCTTGTCCACCCCACTACTCGCCATCGCCATGTCGCATACCCTCTCGCAGAAATATCTTAGCACACGGGGTGCTTCCTCTGGTGTATGTTGCCATCATCTATTTACAGGCTTGTGACATGCGATGCTAACAGGTATCTGAATGCAGCTCTCCTTCGAAGATGTCGTTCTCAAAGGATTGGCCTCGGACGGTGGCCTCTTCATCCCCGAGCACATCCCTGCCCTCCCTGCCAACTGGGAGTCAGAATGGCGGGATCTGAGTTTTGAAGAGCTTGCCTTCCAGATAATGTCTCTCTATGTCTCAGAGTCGGAAATCCCTGCGAACGACCTCAAGGACATCATCAACCGCTCGTACTCGACCTTCCGCCACCCTGAACGGACTCCCTTGGTCGAATTGGACAGCAAGAAGAACCTCCACCTGCTTGAGCTATTCCAAGGCCCTACTTCCAGTTTCAAGGATGTAGCCCTTCAGACGCTCGGAAATTTATTTGAATACTTCTTGGTGCGGAAGAACCAGGGGAAGGAGGGCAAGGAGAGACACCACTTGACTGTTATTGGTGCTACCAGTGGCGATACAGGGTCTGCGGCCATCTACGGTCTTCGAGGGAAGAAGGATGTGTCTATTTTCATCCTGTTCCCGGATGGACGGGTTTCGCCTATCCAGGAGGCTCAGATGACCACTGTTTTGGATGCCAATGTGCACAACCTCACTGTTCAGGGCTCGTTCGATGACTGCCAGGACATTGTTAAGGCCCTGTTTGCGGACCCTGAGCTCAATTCCACGCACAACCTGGCTGCCGTCAATTCCATCAACTGGGCTCGTATCCTGGCCCAGATGACATACTACTTCTACTCCTACTTCTCGTTGACCAAGACCCCCGGTTACAACAAGGATTCGAAGATGCGATTTGTTGTTCCATCCGGCAACTTTGGCGACATCATGGCCGGATGGTTCGCCAAGCGCATGGGTCTCCCCGCCGAGAGATTGGTGATTGCCACCAACGAAAATGACATCCTGGACCGTTTCTTCCGCAGCGGCGGCCACTACACCAAGGACGCAGGATCCGGCGTCAAGGAAACCCACAGCCCTGCCATGGACATTTTAGTCAGCAGCAACTTCGAGCGTCTCCTCTGGTTCCTTGCCTTCGAAACCGACTCCGCAACCTCCGAGGACGAGCGCCGCAAGAACGCCTGCCAAAGCGTCAGCAACTGGCTCAACCAGCTCAAGTCTCAGGGCGGCTTCAACGTTCCCACCGCCGTCCTCGAAGGCGCCAAGGCCGACTTTGAAAGCGAGCGTGTCAGCAACGATGAAACCATTGCCCAGATCCGCTCTACCTACACCTCCTCCTTCCCCACCAACGCCACCCCCGGCAGCGCCAAGAGCTCTAAGACTGGTGGTTACATCCTGGACCCTCACTCCGCCGTTGGTGTCGCGGCGTCCCTGCGCTCCAGCGAACGCAACCCGGCTATCAGCCACATCTCGCTTTCCACCGCCCACCCAGCCAAGTTCGTCAGCTCCGTTGACCTTGCGCTGCGTGACCTGGATGGCTACAACTTCGAGGAGGTGCTTCCAGAGGAGCTTGTTGGCATTGAGCAGCAGGAGAACAGATCTACCCCTGTTCCTGCTGGTTCTGGATGGCAGGGCGTGCGGGAGCTTGTGAAGGCGGAGGTTGAGCAGGAGTTGCAGGGATTACGGTAGTTTTATCTCTTTTTTATCACGTTCAAACGATTTAAGATCTTGTGTATGAAGATTCTATTATATATCCCCCATCTCGTTTACTTGACGAGCAAAAGCATAAGATGTGATGAAGTAAATGCATTATAGAATGAACGAGCTTGTGCCGCATCAGCATTTTACACTAATATTCAAGGCATAGCACCTTGCACATGCGCAGTTCCCGAGCTCGATGAGCACCCACTTATCATAGTGGTCTTTTTATCCCAATTCTAAGAGTTCTAGGTTGTTGGTCTATCATGTGCATTGCAATTTTTACTGATTTCCAGTACTCCAAATCACTGGCTTTGATAAACTCCTATCAGATGCGATACGATATATCCATAACTCCATTCATTTTTATAACTAAAAAACTCTAATAAAAAAAATCCAGTTGAGCCCCGGTATTAAACATTAAGGTAATTCTAACAGAACGGAAAGAAATCAAAACAAAACAACCCTTTTCGTATACTTTCGCAACACCATAACACACAATCTCCTGCAGACCTTCACAAGGCCCGCTTCATAGGACTCGAAAAATAGCTTAGAAGAAAGCCATAAGTCCAACAAGACCAACCAGGACACCAACAGCAGGCTGGGTCTTGCCAGCAGCGCCAGTGTAAGCAGGGCTCTCGGGAGATACACCGCTGGGCTGCTCGGACTCGGAACCACCACCGTTGCCGCCGGGGGAGACAGGGGATTCGCCAGAGGGCTCAGAGCTGGAGGGCTCTGGCTGAGAGGGCTTGCCGGAGTGGTCTGGAGTGCTTCCAGAGGGGGAGCTGCCCGAGGGGATAGCGCCGCCAGACGGAGGGTTGCCAGACGGAGAGCTGCCCGAGGGAATAGCGCCGCCAGACGGAGGGTTGCCAGAGGGAGAGCTGTCCGAGGGGATAGCGCCGCCAGACGGAGAGCTGCCCGAGGGAATAGCGCCGCCAGACGGAGGGTTGCCAGAGGGGATAGCGCCGCCAGACGGAGAGCTGCCCGAGGGAATAGCGCCGCCAGACGGAGAGCTGCCCGAGGGGATAGCGCCGCCAGACGGAGGGTTGCCAGAGGGAGAGCTGTCCGAGGGGATAGCACCGCCAGACGGAGAGCTGCCCGAGGGAATAGCGCCGCCAGACGGAGGGTTGCCAGAGGGGGAGCTGCCCGAAGGGGTCGCGCCGCCGGAATGCTCGGGCTTGCTGGGGTAATCAGAGTGCTCAGGCTTGCTGGGGTAATCAGAGTGCTCAGGCTTGCTGGGGTGATCAGAGTGCTCGGGCTTGCTGGGGTGATCAGAGTGCTCAGGCTTGCTGGGGTGACCAGAGTGCTCGGGCTTGCTGGGGTGATCAGAGTGCTCAGGCTTGCTGGGGTGATCAGAGTGCTCAGGGACAGGGACAGGGACAGGAACGATGCCAGAGGGCTTGCTACCAGAAGGCTTAGGCTCAGTGCTGGACGAGTGAGCAGGGACGGAAGTGGGCTGCTCGGGGGTAGGCTTCTCGTGAGTAGCGGACGAGCTGGTAGGCTTCTGGTGGGTAGCAGACGAGCTGGTAGGCTCCTCGTGAGTAGCAGACGAGCTGGTAGGCTCCTCGTGAGTAGCGGAAGAGCTGGTAGGCTTCTGGTGAGTAGCGGACGAGCTGGTAGGCTCCTCGTGAGTAGCAGACGTGCTGGTAGGCTTCTGGTGGGTAGCAGACGAGCTGGTAGGCTCCTCGTGAGTAGCGGACGAGCTGGTAGGCTTCTGGTGAGTAGCAGACGAGCTGGTAGGCTCCTCGTGAGTAGCGGAAGAGCTGGTAGGCTTCTGGTGGGTAGCGGACGAGCTGGTAGGCTTCTGGTGGGTAGCAGACGAGCTGGTAGGCTCCTCGTGAGTAGCGGACGAGCTGGTAGGCTTCTGGTGGGTAGCAGACGAGCTGGTAGGCTCCTCGTGAGTAGCGGACGAGCTGGTAGGCTTCTGGTGAGTAGCAGACGAGCTGGTAGGCTCCTCGTGAGTAGCGGACGAGCTGGTAGGCTTCTGGTGAGTAGCAGACGTGCTAGGAGCCGGAGTGTGCTTCTCAGACGAGGAAGTGGTCACCTTCGAAGAGTGGGGAGTGGTGATCGGCACGGGGACGGTAGAGGTACCGATGGTGGCCCAGGTGCAAGGAGTCGAGTTGATCACCGTGGTGTCCGGAACCGAGCTGCTGCTGCTGGGAGTCACCTTCGACGAGTGAGTGGTGGTGATCGGCACGGGGACGGTAGAGGTACCGATGGTGGCCCAAGTGCAAGGAGTCGAGTTGATCACCGTGGTGTCCGGAACCGAGCTGCTGCTGCCGGTCACCTTCGACGAGTGAGTGGTGGTGATCGGCACGGGGACGGTAGAGGTACCGATGGTGGCCCAGGTGCAAGGAGTTGAGTTGATCACCGTGGTGTCCGGAACCGAGCTGCTGCTGCTGGAGGTCACCTTCGACGAGTGAGTGGTGATTGGCACGGGGACGGTAGAGGTACCGATGGTGGCCCAAGTGCAGGGAGTTGAGTTGATCACCGTGGTACCCGGAACAGAGCTGCTGGTGGGAGTAACAACCGTCTCAGTTGGTTTGTGATGATGGTGGTGGGAGCTGGACGGCTCCTCCCAGGAAGTAGTCTCCGAAGTAGCGGTCGAAGAGGTCGAAGTGGCCGGCTCGGTAGTGGGCTTCGCATGGGGAGACGAAGAATGTTTATCCTCATGACTCCCCCAGCCCTTTCCTTCGCCACGTTCAATGACGCCAGCGAAGGCCGGAGCAGCCAGGGCCAGAAAAGCGAGAGTTCCCTTGACCATGTTGAAACGAACGGGGTATTATTGCAATACCAAGGACTCAACGATGAACGAAAGGAAGCGAAACGAGGAGAATTGAGCGAATGACTGCCTTTGATTGGAGATGTCCGAGGATGAGAAGCTGAAATGGTGCGTGAAGGTCGAGGTTTATATCCTGGGGACATCGAACTTGGTTCCTCTTCGGGTCAAGCATATTTGACATTGAAGGGCAAGGAACATGCCGTTGTATTCGTGGATAGCACCACGATACTACAGTCCCTATTGGATGGTCAGAAGAACCAGAGTTGAATCTCCGGTGGTAGTGGCAACATATTTTACCGGATGCAGGCGATTAGATCCCATGAACCTTGGATCCAAAAGGAACCAAAGTAACTAGATCATGAGTGAAAATTTTGACAACATCCAGGTGAACATCCGATTGTAACATGGCGGAAGATCGTTTGCACCTAAAATCCACACCAACACTCAGGGTTGCAGCAGGTAGCAGTACGAACTGCATCAATAGCGTCATCATTTCGGTGTAGCTGTTTGCTTGTTTGTTGCAAATAACCTTGCGCAAGCTGTAGAATAACTTGACGTTTAGGGTCCAACCCGGCAAATGCGCTCTGGGTTCAATTATCGCGGACATGCCGTAAAAATTCCAAGTGCACTCAATCGACTACCAAAGCGTCCGGACATGCCAAGACTGCTTTGGACCAACGAATTTTCTAAGGGAGCTCGGAATTGCCCAGGTGCAAGCGACATGGATGTTGTGGAATGTGGAGACTGGCGGGGAAAACCACAGCAAGCGTAGTATTACTAGTGTAATCGAGAGAGGACAAACGCACCCGATGCCACCTCAGGGACTAATGGTTGTTGTTGTAAAGGATATGCCGAGGGACATCTAGTAATCCCGACTTTCCTGGACTCCACATAGCTGTTCTCAAGCCGGACTTGCTCGGTGGGTCGTGGTTTCTCTCTGTCTGCCGTTAGCAGCTACCGGACTTGGATCCATGAAAGCAAAAGTCCTATTATTCACGGACCTGAGTCGGAGACGAGAGTATCATTCAGGGGTTTCGGACCCTGATCATGGGCACTTCTCCATTGGGGATCAAATCAAATGAGTGGAAGCATCATACAACTTCAACAATGATAACTTATTGGGAGACCAAACCATCACGTCGCATTAGAGGCGGCCTGTGTCTGGAATTAGTCTCCGGAGAATGTTGGAAATCAACCAGAATGGAAGGAGGTAAAGTTGTAGAAGAGAATCCGATTTCCGTTTGCGGCAAGGACAGCATAGCATACATTTATGCATTCTTTCATTACCTGCATAGACATCTGCGCTTTTCGTCTAAGGTTTCGTGGTTATGCACATATCCTCAGGCAGTTTATTTTCGCTATCAGAACATAATTTCCCCTGGCAGTGAGATGTAGTTGTAGTCCTAACGTTGTATACGTTGTCTAGGCCATCAATGTCACGTTGATTGTTATCGTGACACGTGATTAGGGCACAGGGCTGCGGGGAACGCGTCCCATCGCGCGTCGACCGCGTTTATGGAAAGTAGAGGAGAGTTCACCACGGACGACATAGACAACAGACAAACACTGAATTGAGAAACACAACGCCATCATGCCGCACTCTGTGTCTCCTGATAAGTCGCGATCCCCAGATAATGCCGAGGATGAGGTTATGCAAGATGTACCTGCCACGAATAACGCTCAGGGAGGAACGGGAGTGAGACTGGAGGAAATGTTTGACGACGATGACGACGATGATGATGAATTCCCTGCATCGAGCGTGCCTGAGAAGATGGATACATCAGAGATGCCTGGGTTAGTTTGACCTTTTCTTCCAGGTATCCCAGATGGGAGGAAGTTGCTGATCCATGCGCCTTGTAGGTCGTCTGGACCACCACCACCTGAAGTCGACACCGATACGATGCTTGCTTTCTACCAGCGACTGTTTCCGTTCCGTTATCTATTTCAGTGGCTCAACCATGGAGTCGTTCCTTCGCCTGACTTCGGAAACCGGGAATTCGCACTCACGCTTCAAAATGATGCCTACCTGCGGTATCAGTCGTACGCAACTGCGGACTTGTACGTTGACCCGGACACTAAACCAGCAGGCTCTCTATATTAACCTGTCTTTGTTCAGATTCCGCAAAGATATCCTAAGAATGAACCCTTCTCGATTCGAAATCGGCCCTGTTTACAGCACAAACCCCCGAGACCGGAAGACTCTCCGCGGCGGACAGATGAAGCCAGTGTCGAAAGAATTGGTTTTCGATATCGATTTGACAGATTACGACGACATCCGATCATGTTGCACAAAGGCGAATATTTGCGGGAAATGTTGGTCGTTCGTAACGATGGCGATGAAAGTGGTCGACACTGCTCTACGGGATGATTTTGGGTTCGAGCATATCATGTGGGTATATTCCGGTCGTCGTGGTGCTCACGCATGGGTTTGCGACCCCCGTGCCCGCAACCTCCCCGATGACCGACGAAGGGCTATTGCGGGTTATTTGGATGTGATCCGTGGAGGAGGGGGCGGAAAGCGTGTGAATGTAAAACGGCCATTGCACCCTCATCTCTCCCGAAGCCTCGAGGTTTTGAGACCCTACTTCGCACAAACTACCCTCATCGACCAAGATACCTTTGAAGGCTCCGAACAAGAACAACGTCTCCTCTCACTCCTCCCCGACGGCTCCCTAAACGACGCCCTCCGCCGCAAATGGGCCTCCTCACCTGGCCGCTCCAGCAAGAACAAATGGGCCGACATCGACGCCCTAGCAGAATCCGGCCAAAGCAAATCCCTCAACACAACTTCCCTCAAGAACGCAAAACAAGACATCGTCCTAGAATATACTTACCCCCGTCTCGATTCTGAAGTCAGCAAGAAAATGATCCATTTACTTAAGAGCCCCTTCGTCATCCACCCCGGTACCGGCCGCGTCTGTGTTCCCATCGATGGCCGGAAGGCCGAACAATTCGACCCTCTCTCTGTTCCCACAGTATCGCAATTACTATCCGAAATTGACGCTTGGGATGCAGAGCACCCCTCGAACAGCACAGGAGCTGAGGCTGCCGGGCCGGAAGAGAGTGTGCTTGACGGCTCTGATGTGAGAGGGAGTCGCAAGTTGCAGGATTACGAAAAGACCAGCCTGAAACCGTATATCGACTACTTCCGATCGTTTATTGCTGGTCTCATCAAGGAGGAGCGGACTGGGAAACGGGAGCGGACTGAAGAGGGTGCTGAGCTTAAGTCGGACAGTATGGAATTTTGAGTCTTTTTTTTTTGGTTTTTATTAGCGGCTTGGAGGGCTTAAGAGTATGGCGTTGGTGTTGTGTTTATATTTAGGGACTGAGGATATTATTTACTATTTTATGAGTGCAAATGAACTGCTATAATTCGATTTTACTTGCAAATCCTTACGCTACATAAGCGGGACTACAGAAACAAGTGGAGAGTGCATATACATCAAATTCATATCTATTGGTACACATGTCGACAAACAAAAAAAATCAAGCGAGGATAGTTTTGTGGCATAATAACGATTAGAAGATTCGAGGGGTTGGAGAGTTGAGAGGTGTATTAGGCGTGTCGAGTCGTGCCTCGCTTAAGCAGAAACGAAATTTCGGACGTCTGTAGTTCTGTTAGTCTATTGATAAACTTCGAATATAAAGGTAAAGAACTCACTCTCGAGCCAGCGAACGTATTCCTTCTGCTCCTTAACTTGGATATAGTCGGGGATCATGTTGGCGAGCTCAGCGTTAACACCCCGCTCCTCGAGGTAACGCTCCAAGAAAGTCTGCAAGTCCTCATCCAGGTTCTCGAAAGGAGGGCCAGCGTAGAGGCTCTGTCTAGCCCAGTCCTTCTCGGCAGTCTGGGCGTGGGCAAGGTCGGGCTTCTGGAAGTATGAAACCTCCTCGATCTGGAAGAGACCGTCCTGGGCGACGGTCTGGATCAGAAGAGCGCCATTGCCGGGCTTCTCGATGGTGACATTGACGCGGGCAGGGAAGCTGGGCTCGACGTCACGGTCCAGTGGGTCCAGCTCACGGTCGGCGGGAGCGACGCGGTCTTCGGCGTGCTGGGCGACGTTACTAGGGCGGCCCTGGTTGGCGGCTTGGTGGCCACCCTCGTAGTCCAGCTCGTCGCCAAGAGCATCATCGAACTCTTCTTGTTCGGTCAAGTTCTGGAGGTCGGCGACAGTGAAGGTGAGACGGATTCTATTGGTGAGGTCTCGTTAGAGTTGGGTGTCTACTGGGGAAAGGGAAGAAAAACTAACTCCTCGTTGTTGAACTTCTTGGTCAACACAATCTCCTGTTCACCGGGAACATCCTTGACCTGTTTGCAATTAGCATAGAGGCCTTAATATACAGCACCATTGTTGACTGCGCGTACCTCGAATGAGTTGTTCTGCAGAACATACTGGATGTTCTGGACGGAAGTCTCCAGATCGTTCAGACCAGAAGCCTTTTCGTGGCTAAGCTCATCCTCAAGCTTAGCGGCCAATTCGACATCACCTATAGCAATAAGAAAACATATTGTTAGCTTGTGTACTACAAAGACCTCACGGCGAAGAGCTCTAGCGGCCGCGGGTGATCGGAAGAATTTTCCATCATAGCTTCCACAACCAAGTAGATTTGGTATATCGTACCATCGGCAGCCTGTCTGAAAGCGCGGCAGGTCGAGAAAGCAGCGTACGAGGGTCTTGCAACCTGCTTCGATTGCGACTGGAACAGAGACTTGGGAATTGTCGACCCGGGACGCAGGGCAGCGGATGGCGCGGAGCTGGCGATGGTGCGGGAGATAGTGCGAGGCACCGAGCGGACGAGAGTACGGAGGGAAAGCATTTTTATAGTATGTAAGGATAATTATGGAGCTGGTATTGGAGGGTGAAGAAGAGTGTTGAGGTGTAGTGGAGGATGGAAGCGGCAAAAACTATGATGTTAACGCTTCGCCAAGAACTGACGCCAGTCCGCTGCTAAAATGTATACACAGTACGGACAGCAACAAAAACAGGCTGGAAAAGATGTGTTTGTCTTATCTTATTATATTTTGACTGTTCATTTATTTACAATGGCATCATATTTTTCATATAGTCTGGAAATAATGTACTTTTGTACGCCGTCTATGTCCCATCAATCATATACTCCGTATCATAGCAGTATGGATATCAACGAAAGCCACCATGTTTCAAAAGAAAAACAATAGACGAATCAAGAAAGTCCCTTTGGGGGAAATGTCGAAGGTTGTTTCCCGCCGTCGTGCGTAAACCGGATAAATTTCATCGCACTGAGACTCGACCAGACTTGGTTCCATCGGGGGAGCGCTTTGACCACATCTTCGTTGCTCAAGTCAGGCATCCAGAATCCGGTCTTCAACTCTTTGTTCTCAGTGTCGGTGCGTTGTAGTAGGGCCTCTTCACGCTTCGATGGGGGGCGACCTTTGCGCCGTTCGTGTTGTAATTGCTCGATCTCGGGGACGTCGCGGTTGATGTGTCTATGATGCGCAGTCAGTACACGCGCACATACTTGACAGGTTCTATAAAGTAGAAGCATACCTGGTCACCAACTCTCTGATATCATCGTCGGAAAACGGCCCTGATCCCTCGGGGACATGCTCTTGAAAGTAGAGTATGCGCTCAACTATAGTATGTTAGTTCAAAGCACATGATAAAAAGTGACGCGCGAAGAAGCATACGATATGAATTCCTCCCTCTGGCCATCTTGGTGTGCATCCGAGCCACTCGATCATCTCTTGAATTGGCCCGGTGCAATCTCTTCGCATCTCGACTGTTCTCATGAAGGCCCTCAAGCACCCCCCGCTTCTTCGAGATCTGTTTGTGTACCTTGTTGAATGACTTCGGCATGGTGACAATATCGCGATACTCACTAACGAGAATGGCTCAGACGAAATATGAACTCGAACTGTTCCCCCGAAATTTTCTTCTTTTTTTCGTCGTTTCTTTCCGCTGGCAGAATAGTAGGGCGGTGTCAGCGGCTATCAACACCGCCCAAGGACAACCAATGACAGTACAGCTTCCTAAAGAGGGAGGCATCGCGTCTGCGCGTCGGCCTGAAAGAAGAGCAACATTCCAGCCTTCGTTGTCCTGGCTGTCGTTTGGGGTTGGTTTATGCTTGGGCCAGTGGAGTTGGACTATTTTGTTTCGTTTGCTTGTTCACGCCCCCCTTTTGTTTTTGCGCTCGTTTTGGAGCTTTACTCCTCATGCCCGTTCCTGCTGTGCAGGTAATCCAGTCGAAGACCATCTTGATCTTGCAATAGGCCCACAATCATGGGCATTAAAGGTGTGGTTATCAGTTGGTGCTGTGAGGGAGATGACTGACATGGGCAGGTCTCCATGGTCTTCTCAAATCGATCCAAAAACCATGTCACTTGAAGAAGTTCGATGGCCAAACCCTGGGGGTAGATGCGTATGGGTGGCTGCACCGGGGTACTGTTGCATGTGCAGTTGATCTAGTGCTTGATAAACCTACGACTAAGTACGATCTTCTCTAGTGGATGCGTTTTATGACATGCAGCTAACGAAACAGGCACATCGACTTCGTCCTAAACCGTGTCCGCATGCTTCTTTACTTTGGTGTCACACCATACCTTGTCTTTGACGGCGATGATCTACCGAGCAAGTCAGGGACGGAGTCCGACCGTCACCAACGACGACAGCGGAGCAAGGCTCTTGGGTTGGAACTTCAACGAAAAGGACGAATGGCGGAGGCATATCAAGAGTTCCAAAAGGCGGTGGACGTGACCCCCTACATGGCACGCCAATTAATCGAGGAGTTGAAGAAGATGAACGTGCAGTATGTCGTGGCACCATACGAGGCTGATGCGCAGATGGTGTACCTGGAACGCCATGGTATGATCGACGGGATTATCTCCGAGGACTCGGATCTTCTTGTCTTTGGTGCGAAGAGGCTACTATCTAAACTCGACCAGCACGGTGACCTTATCGAGATCAATAGAGCGGACTTTACAGCTTGTCGTGAGGTCAGTCTGATTGGATGGACGGATGCGGACTTCAGACGGATGTGCATTCTCAGCGGGTGTGACTATCTACCAAACATTGCGCGACTCGGATTGAAAACTGCCTATCGATGCATTCGAAAGTACAAGAACGTGGAGAAGGCCCTTCGAATGCTTCAGTTCGAAGGGCAGTATCATGTTCCCGCCGATTACCTCGACAACTTTAAACAAGCCGAACTCACGTTTCTTTATCAGAGAGTGTTCTGTCCGAAAGCTGGAAAATTGGTGACTCTCACCCCGCCTGAGGATGATGTCAACCTAGATGAACTGCCATATATTGGCAGTGACGTCGATGCAGATATTGCAGTAGGAGTGGCTCGTGGGGATCTTGATCCGATGACCAAGGAACCGATTGTATTGAAACCACTTGACCCGAAAAAGCCTGTGCTCGGCATCCAACGCCGGCAAACCCTTGGCTCATCAGCTGAATTAAAACCGAAACCGAATAGACCAATCAATACTTTCTTCACCCCGAAACGGATGCCTCTAGCTGAGTTGGATCCCAACAGCCTGACACCATCTCCAAGCCAGCAACGGCTCCTAGAACGTTATTCAAACAGCTCCTGGGACAGCAGTCCTGCGCCAGCAGGGCTAAATGCTGCTAGATCAGCACCGTCTCTCCGTCGCTCTCAGACCACACGAGTTTCAAGCCCATTGGCAAGAAGTGTGGAACGCAACTCTTTCCTGGCTCAGACTCCTAAAGCATCGACCTTTCAGCCAGCAAAGCGACAACGACTTTGTTCCGAAGATGAGGAAGGGTCCTTGCCTACTCGCGCAAACTGCCGCAGCCGGTTCTTTGTACACAAAGATGGAGAATCGAGTCCCAGCGGGCAGAAGAGCATGAAGTCGGACAAAGCGCGAAAGTCGACCATTGGTGTTTTCTCTGACGATAGTGCCGAGGACATCATGTCTGAACTTCCAGATCCTTCCCAGCCAGATGATTCACCCAACGAGATCGAGACGCCATGCAAAACGACTGGCGAACGGGAAGCCAGCTTGGTGGCGCCAAATCCTGCTATTCTTGCCACGGAATCAGCAGATGAAGGTCGAAATGAAGAGTCTTTTCAAAGCACTACCGTTTCTGAGACTACCATTCCTGAGGATACCGTTCCCAAGCCTACTCCTGAAAATTCCGTGGGCGCCGACTCGGACAGCAAAACTTTCCATCAAGTACTAAATTATCACGTCGAACGCCAGGATACAGCTATGCTTTCCAAGTTCGCCTTCAAGCCGAATGACAGCCCTGGTGTCTCCAGGAAACCTTCCCTTGGGGCAATGAACCCTCAGTCGCCCCGAACATCCCCTGCGGGTCTCTTATTGGGGCCCCGCAGAAGCCCAACACGGCGTCAACGATCGACACCCTTGCAGCGCCTAGGACACAACGCTCTCTCCCGCTCCCAATCCATGATTCTTCCTGGCAGCAGGACTGTCCCTCCGCCCGCTTTTTCCACCTGTAGCGCGACAAATCATCATCTGGCTGCGCCCAAAGTCTCTGGCGTTCAGGGAAGTGAAGACATGATTATTCCCGACAGCGAGGACGAAAGCGAGGATGACAATTCTAATGACTCCGGCGCCAGCCAGGGACCGGTTTCACTTGACTTGAAACAGTTTTCATTTACCGCACCGGGGACTACAGATTAGATGCACTGTATATGAATACTTCAGCATTATATGCGGATGGAGTTTTGGGAGTTTATTGGACAGATTTTCACTATCATTTTGTATGGTTTTGCATTGCGCGGGGCATAGTAGGTTATCTTGGACATTGTTAGACAGTTTATGTCTGTATCTAGGTTGGATCGTTGGCTCAGACAGTGCCAATAGAGCTTGCAAGGGGCAAATCAGAGTAGGCCCACGATGCATACTCAATTTAGAACAGCAGATCATCATCCAAAGTCATTTTGTCGCATTAGAATGATTGATAAATCGGGGGCTGGGGATGGCACGTGATGTAGGCGGTGGCACCGGACCCATAGTATTCCCGAAACCAATCCTAATTGGCTCCAGCTCCCAGGTCTATCCTGATCAGGTCTAGTGTGGGCGCTGAAACAGCAGGCGGTCAGTCACGGTTACCGGGAAACCAGACCGCCGTAAACAAAAGGCGGTTGGCCCAGCCTCCTTGTATACTAGAGTCAGTCAGGTACGAACACGCATACCAGCCACCACAATAAACCCACGCCAATTGAGTCTGCAATTCGTCAGGAAAGAGTAGAGACGGTCGATCCAGGACTACGGGGCTAAGTGTGACCGAGACTACGATCTCTTCTCCCATTCTCTCTCCCCTTTCCCCTTCTCCCTCCCTCCCTCTCTCTTTTCTTTTCCCACTTTCTCGGTTTCTGCTTCCGTTTGCTCCTGCTCCTGCTGCTGTTGCTGTTGCATCTCTGGCGGTCTGGCTTGCATATCATTGATTTTGTTGTGCGTGCCTGACAAGATTCGGTCTTTTTCCAGGTCGAGAAGGACTGCATTCCTTTAATCGATTCGTCCAGATAACACCTCTTCCTCCACATTCCATTCCACGTTGCCCCGGCATTCCTCTGTACGACTTGCGGTTATCTCTGTCAGACATCACTGGCTCGGGTGTTTTGACGGCTCCACGAGGTGACCAGTTGTTCGATTCTTCGCCCACCATCGTGACCAGCAATTCCATTCGATCGCTCCTTCTCGGGGATCCGGGAAGTGAGTAATTTGCCAAAGGAAGAGTAGAAGGACGAAAAGAGCGTGACGACCATCCGACAACATGGCGATCAACATTGCTCAAGGGTTCGCCCGTATGTTTATCTCGTTGGCATGACGGATAGCAGATTCGAGAAATGCTAACATGCTCTAGGCTTCATTCCTATGGTCGGTTACCACCATGTTCTCATGATCATCATTGCCGTTGCAATTATTCTGCTATGTAAGATATGCTTGACGTCCACGTGGGTGTGAAGTTGCAGCTAACATGTCATAATAGCTCTATTATTGGCCGGATGCTCGTCGTCGTCACCGCAAATCCCCGACATCTTCCTCATTTCGATGTACTACGAACGATACAAGCCTACCTTCAACCTTGCGCAGGTGGACCCTGGTGTGGTCACGGCAACAGCGAACATCGTGGGAGGAGCAGCGATGGAGGTTCGGGTGGGGTATTTTGGAATCTGCATCCAGCCCTCTGGAGGAGGATCGTACATCTGCAACTCGAACGCGACAGCGCTGGCCGAGGTTGTCACGGTCGACCAAGATCCATTGAACTTGATTTGGGTTGCTGCGACGTTTAAAGATGCCGTCGTGTTCCCGTATTTGCTGTATGTGCCCTTTTGCATCCTTGTCTGTGTGCATGGCTAACGTGGATTAGGATCATCGCCGTTATCCTGGCATTCTTCTGCTTTATCCTCCTCGCCACTTTCCCCGGATGGCACGAGGAGGTCGATGGTACCGGCTCAGAGAAGGAAGTAAAGCCGTTCCCATCACGAGCCGTCTCGCAAGTCGCATTGGCACTCATTTTCATCGCGTGTGTCTTCATTCTCGTCTCAGTGCTATGGCAACATACAGCATCCGTGGCAGCCAGTACCATAGCCCAAGATATGGGCAACGGCAGTGTAAAGAGCGGCGTCGGCTCATCGGCCATGGTACTCGGCTGGTTTGGATTTGGTTTAATGGTGGTGACGACAATAGGCCTGCTGGTGATGATTCTCAGTATCAGGCTGATCCGTCAATTGACGGACGACGATGAAGAAGCATAATGGAATTACACACGACGCCAACGCCGCGTCTGATATGGGACGACGTTCGTTTTTATTTTCCCGGTTTGTTATTACCCTTGATTTTGATTTCGACATGAACCGCTACGACATAATATGTTGAATGGGGATATGGAATGGTTCCTTTTTTTTTTTTTTTCCTTTTTCTTTTTTTATGATAACCCAGCACGAGATGAATATCTGCCATGATCTATTCGATTCGTCTCGTTGATGTCTTGTTTTCCTCCTTTTCTCCTTTTCATGTTTGATGTATAAAAATTGACATGCTTGATGATTTATTCCCCCCTTGTTTTGCGCTTTATGTTTATTGGTTATGGTTTATAGTTATTGGGAGGATAATGGATGGACTGGGATTGGGCTTGTGAGATATCCCGAGACAATTGATAAATGCAAGTCTCAAGAATGTGAATTTGTCTGGTTATTATACCTTGGTTTGGATTATATATAGACTTGAATGTTACGGCTTGCTACTCTCTATACCTATATATCAGTCTTTGCGTACATCACATCTCAGATAAGATCTAATCATTAGTTAGATCAAGTCTGCAAGTATAATTTTATGCCTCGCAGTATATTCAATATATTCACATCAATTGACAGTATCTGATACCGCAGCACCATCAACTAATCTTCAATGTACTTTTCACGGAGAATAAACATAAGCTCAACCTTATCGACATATAGATACCCCTACATATACTCCATACAGACTAACATCGTCCATCCTATAGAACCAACCCAAGCACAGCTGAGCATCAGACACCTGCGAGGAAGGCAGCGGGTGAATTGTGATGCATCCAGCCGAAATGGAACAATCCACCTCAAGCCGCATACGGAGAAGCAGTGCCAGATGTATATATAAACTGCCGCTGCTACCCCGGATTACAACAACTACCCCTCTGCTAGTCTCCCCAACCCACGCCACCACTACCAATCCATCCGCACAAATATCCATGAAAACAACCTAAACGCAACAAATGTACCCATCCTAATAATCGGCGGTGGCCCCACTGGCCTAACAATCTCTCTCTCCCTCACCCACCAATCCACCCCCATCCCGCATCTCCTCCTTGAAAAACACCCCTCCACATCTATCTTCCTGAAAGCAGTCGGCTTAAACGCCCGTACAATCGAGATCTTCCGCTCGCTTGGACTGCAAGAAGATATATTCAACGTCTCTGCGCCACCGGAGACCGTCTCGCAGACTTGTTGGTATACGAGTCTGGCACCGGATGGAAGTGGGAAAGGGAGGGGGGTGTTTACGAGAGATGCGTGGGGTGGGGGTGTATGTAGGGGAGTGTATAAGAGGGTTAGTCCTGGAGGGTATATGGTTTGTCCGCAGATACGGCTTGAGCCGGTGTTGCTTGGAAGGGCGAGGAGGTGAAACCCAGGGCTGGAGAGGAAGGGCAGGATATCGCGGACATGGTTTCTGCGCATGTCAGGGCACCGCTCAGCCTGTACCATCCGAATCCGCGCGCGCTGATGACTTGGCTTATTGACCCAGTATTGGGTAGGAGTATTCGCACAGGGTTTATATATCATGTTGGCCCGTATCCGAATACTCCCGAGAACGAGGAGTGGATATTTGCTTGTGCGCTGCTACCTCATGAAACGAGTGGGTTTGATTAGGATGCCATGCTGGAGCGTCTCCACCGGACGCTGAAGATTCCGGGTCTGGAGGTAGAGTTGGAATTTATAAGTCATTGGAACATCAACGCCATTGTCGCAGAGCAGTATCGCAGTAAAAGCGGTCGAGTCTTTCGCGTTGGAGACGCCGCACATCGAATTCCGCCCTGGGGTGCATTGGGGTTGAATACAGGCGTGCAGGATGTCCAGAATCTAGTTTGGAACCTGGGCATTGCCCTAAACGCCCAAGGTACAAGCGAGCAGGAGAAACTACATAAATGGCTGGATACTTACGAGGAAGAGCGTAAACCGCTTGCTCACCAGGTCGCTCGTACCAGTCTTTCGGACTTTTGTCAACATACGTTTGTGCTTGATCGTGCTTTGGGGATTAGTCCTGATGTATCTCCGGGAGATAATGTCCGCTCTTGCAGGCTTATCTCGACAAGACGAACCCTAACGGGGATAAACTGCGGATGAATATGGCAAACGCGCAGAATATCCTGGATCGAAAATTCCCTGCCTTGGGATTCGAAGTCGGGTGGTTTTATCCCAGCTGTGATATCGATAGCGAAGGCGCTAGAACGCATCATGGAGGCCAATTAACGGATGACGGCGAATTCGATGTCACGACTTACCACCCATTTGCGATCCCGGGCCATCATCTCCCACACGCATGGGTACCGAAAGAAGGCGTGCGTGTTTCGACAAGAGATCTGGTGATGAACCCCAGCGGAAAGAATAAATGTGTTCTTGTTACTATGGCAGCTCAGCCATGGATGGCGTTGCAGTGTGATTGGGTGCATGTTGGGATTGTTGTAGATAGTCCCGGACCGGGGAAAGTAGATTTGGTGGGGCTTAATGGATTGGGAAGAATGATGCTGTGCTTGTGCGGCCAGATGGGATTGTGCTATGGAGGTTTAAGGAGCCCGATGGGGTTTTTGATAAGGCTAGACTGGATCCGGGGAGGTTTGTTAGGCAGTTGTTAGGGATTGATGGTCGAGATAGACCGGTGAAGATATAACCAAGAACAATTCAATAAAGCAATCATCGCAGATATGAAAGAGCTAGAGAAATAAATAAACCGCATCGAATGTCATCTATAAAATTACCGCTTCTGATTAGCGCCGACACCACATAAGCGCTCCCACTCTACCATCTTGTACTTCACCAATACATACATCTCTTCCTGAATAAAAATGGCTGAGTCTCAAGTAAGAAAAGACCCAATAATCTCCTTCGCATTCCACCCCCTCGCCATCGGAGAAAGAGGCAACGCACACGCCTCTCCCGAGCAAATCTCAGCCATGGTCTCCATACTCGTAGATGCGGGCATACACTGTTGTTTCGTCCAGGAATATGCTCTAGTATACTATGGGACAAGTCACTTGCCAAATGTACGTATTCTTCCCTCTATTTGTGTACAAATATTAACGTCAATAGGATCGCATGCTGTGTATCCCGGATGAGCAGCAACAACGTGCGGTTGAATCATTTACACCCCGAAGTGATATTATAAACCCCTGTGGTTTCCTTCCTCTTAGAAGAGCCGACTTACTTAACCACAAGTATCCCCGGTTTAAGGCAATTTGGGGGGACTGGTTTCTGGTTACTTCTGCCGGCGGGTTATTGCCACATCGCCTGCGAGCTTGATAATATAGAATGGAGCTAGGGCCAGTTCCTCCCAAGAACCAAGTATAATCATCTAACTGACCATATCATAACAGGCAACCTCCCTTACCCCAAACTCCCAATCTATACCCAAAGCCTCCTAGATACCAAAACCGGCGTGGACCTAGGAGACCTAATCGACGGCATGGATCTCTCCGAGGAATGGGGAGAGCAAAATCTTCTCAATCTTCATGGGTACACAGATACGGCATGGCTAGAAATATTGTACGAGGCTTTTCTAGAAGATGGTGTTGATGGGATGTTTATCCCGATTGATCTACGCCTGTTGAAAGAAGAAAGATATGGGGGGAGTTTGTTTGGGGGGGGGGGGGGGGGAAAGCCGAGGAGGATAGGGTGGAAGTATCCGAAGGAGATTTATGCGACTAGGTTTAGGAAGTTTGGGTCAGTGGATTCGCGGAGAAAGTGTGTTCCTGGGTTATAGAACACTGTCTTTGATACTCTGACAGATCATATTGTTCTCATATATTTTTATTAACACGTCAACCCATATGCCAGTCATCACATTCAACGACCAAATAGCGCACTCCAACGAGGCCGATGCTCAAGCAAAACATCAACAGCATCTGGCTCCAACTGGTCCGCAAATCCTCGGACTTCTTCTGCAAACGTCCGCACAATATGCTGGATATCTATCAAGTCGTGGCTTCCTCGTCGAGACTGAAACGCTGCCATCTTGCCGCGCAACAGATAGAATGTCTCAAGAACGTATATCTTCTGCTCCTCTGAATCCTCACCCGAGTCAGAATCAGGGCTAGTCCCGATAATAACCTCCCTCCGATTCACACTCAAATCCCGGGGACTATTCTTAAATCCTACACACATACGGACCCCTGTCAGTCCCAACAAAACAAACCCACTCATGGGGAAAAGACTCACCACTCTCAATCAAATCAACCTCAACCCTCACACCAACCCCGCACCCATCCCACCCCGGCCCAGTCCACACAAAGACTTTCATAATATCACAAATAAGTCTCGTGTTTGGCACAACCAGCCTTCTTTCCCCCTCCACAACCCTCCACAAATCCCTTAATTTGCCGGGAGCCTGGAACGCGATGTCGACGACGCGGGTCGTTCGTGTTCCGCCTAGGATGCGGACTGCGAAACTGCCCATTACTGTGTAGGGGATGTTGGAGTTGGTGAGGAGGGAGGTGAGGAAGAGGGTTGCTGAGGTTAGGTTCTCGAGGGGGATGGAGGGGTTTGTGGTGCGTTCAGAGTCGGAGTCGTAGTCCACTAGATTATAATGAGACGCCATGGCGCTGGCCAAGCTGGCTGATGGTAAGTTCGGTATTAGATGATGTATGGAGACATTGGGGAAGGAGAGGTGTAGGTCTGGAAGGAGGAGAATTGGGTTTATATCGGTGGTGTAGATTATAGACAGGGAAGCAGTTTGTGAAACTTGAGCTGCTATGCTGTGACCAAAAGTGGCTGTATCTCGTATAGTATTGGTTGGTGAAGTATTCATTTAATTGGACAAGGAGTCTGAATTGTCACTTAAAATAGTCACCCCAGCATCATTCAATAAACGTAAATGCATTCAAATACAGGACTATTTGGCTTTGAATATGACCGATATCAACCTTTGAATACAAAAGCAGTTTTAGATTGCATAGGCATCTAATATCAACCACGCCGAATACACACGCCGTGCCCACTGAATAATGATACAGACTAAATGCGTCAAACTTGCAAGCCGTAGATTAAACGCGCAAACCAGCCAAAATATAAATAAGAAAGATCGTCATCTGAAGTTCTAATAGTTCATCACGCCCAATCCCGGCTTGTCGTCTCCTCCTTCGTGTCCATAGTCATCAAGCGACCTATAGAACGGATGGGCGCCGGTATCCCGTCCACGGCCTCTACCACGTCCTCCACGGTTAGAGCCTCGTCCCCGTGGCCCGTTTCCGCGTCCTCGGCCACGATACCCGCCGCGACGGGGCCCATCATCATGATGGCGCGGCCTGTTGGGTGACGGCCCAGTGTAGCCATTGGGCTGCTGACGCGACTGTGGGTATAGGGTATCCTCTTCACGCTCCTGCTGGTGGCGTCTCTTATTGTTCTTGTTGGTGAACTGACTTTCCCATTCACCTTCATTGGGAATCTCTTCTTCCACGCGCAGGACGACTTTCTCGCCAACCACTGTGTCAAGGGTCAATGCTCGATCAGCTGGCACGGGGTTCCAGTTCTGAATCTTCCCTGCATCAATAGGACGGGCGCCTCTGCGCACCGCCAAGACGACAATGGGATACGGGTTGTCAGTGTAGTATTTCTCATGAGCAGGTATAGGAGTCAGACGAGCTGCCCAGACCCTATTCTCATACACTGCCGTCCCAGTAACCTGCCAGCTAAGCTTCTTGCCCATCCCGCCAACCTTGTCCAGAATGGACCGGGGCGCAGGACGCGGCGTGATTAGTATGCTGTTAGCCATATATTTGAGATCATTGGAATCAGCAAGCCCGTGGGGCAGGTTTGGTAGCAATAACTGATCAATCAAGAGATTCGAGTCCGTGTTGGAGATCAGATACCCAGTATAGAAGATGGTGCGTTTTATGCAAAGTCGGCCAAATGGCGACTTAGTCATGTTCAGGCTTGGGTTGCGTGAGATGATGGTATTGTGAGAGTTGATCATGCGCTGTGCCTCAGCGGCTTCGACTACAGGGGAGAGATACGTGCAACCTTCAGCTACCTGGATCACATCGAAATTGAGGAAGCGCCTCGACCCAGTGCTTGGCAGAACTGGTAATCTCCGATCAAGCTGTTCAAGCCATTCCCGGAAACGTTTGACACTGCTTGAATTAGGTCATTTCATTCAATACACTGGTGCGAACTTACTGCTTCACACGGTCTTCGTAAATGCGAATCTCGTCAGCCTGCTCATAGGTAAGGATGAGATTCTCAAGGAGCGCCTGCTTGAACTCCATGGTGGTTGCAAATCGCTCATTGTTGGGCCCGACTTCCGGCTTTAGGCAGACAAGGTCGAATTCCAGCTTCTTACTATCCACCATGCGCCGGACGAGGCCAGCGAAGCCATTCTCACTCCGACCCGTCAGGAGAACCGTGAGGGCATCTTTCTGCTGCATGCTCAGCTGGACCAGCCGTACCTGACACAAGTCAGTGAATATGCCCATACCGGAAGGGACATCCGTAGGATCACACAATATGCTCATTCCACCAGCCTTCCCAGGCGCGTGGTTCCTCTTTCTCCAGTCCTTCTCCGGTAGCTGCGAGGAGATTCGGGTCGTGCCACCATCCTCCGTTGGCGAAGCTCTCGTATGCTTGTAGGAATCCAATTGTCGGACCGTTCCATAGCTGCGGGTTGGGAAGAGGGCTCAAGAATACTGACTTATGTCAACGCTGTTGAGTGCGATAAGCCCGGAGCACTTACATGTGTTGTCGAAGTCGTATACATGAATAGCTTTTACCTCTGAGATAGCTGACAGAACCTCAGTTAGCAGACCATGTCCCCAATAAAGACAACAACAAACGCACCTGGCAACTCGCGATTCGCAATTGACCACCGCTTCAAACCCGTTATCGTGCGCCAAGGTAGCTGCGGAGGGTCCTGACCAGCAGCATACCGGTTCTCAGAGACGACTGCTTTGGCGGACTTCATTGTGTCCCACTTGTCCGGCAATAGGGAATTTCCGTCCTCGTCAGAGCATTTGCTTGCTGTTGTAGTTGCCTTTGCCTTGGTTGTAAGATCATTGGCAATCATCAATTTGGCCGCGGGCGGTCGGGGAGATTTTGCCATAAGACGCCAAAAACGTGACCGTGACCAACTTGGATTCGCTGTCCGCCACAGCATGGACTGTCACTATACACTCACCGTCTCGCGAGGATATTTGTTGTTAGCGCTGTGAGTCTGATGCCTGATGATGTCGAACTGCGGCAGGAGATTCTGCAGAGAACGCTGGAGGAAGTAGCGCAGGAGAAGAACCAGAACCACCGAAACGAAGACGCGGATGAGGAAGCTGCAGCCAATCCGTGTGTGATATGTCTTGATGCGATCGCTGAGCCGGGGATAGCTTTACCATGCAGACATGCGAACTTTGATTTTCTCTGCTTGTTAAGTTGGTTGGAGCAGCGGCCGAGTTGCCCTCTGTGTATGATCTCATATCTACCCGACTAAGGATACAGGTTCTAATGCGTACGCAGGCAAGAAGGATGTGATTTCGGTGAAATACGACCTGAACGCTGCTGAAGGTCCTAAAGTTTATAAATTACCTCCTCCGGCTTCTCCCACTGGCCCTACGTCTACGATAGCACCACCGTCGCATCAACCGCATCGACCGGATTTTCGTCGCGGCCGTCGTCCTCCAAGGGAAGCGCAACGCCCCCGAGCACCAGAACCAGATGACCCCCTCCTGCGACGAAGACATGTCTATCGCAACCAACTATACTCCCTACGTGTTGGCTCGAATCGCCTCTCACAATACCGCGAATTAACACCCGAACTCTTCAACCGCGACGAACAGCTAGTGTCGCGTGCTAGGAAATGGATCCGCCGCGAACTGCGCGTATTCAGTTTCTTAAACCCTGACCCTGAGGAAGAAGACGAACAAGGAGGGCCTAATCGCAATAGGGTACCCCGTCCCGGCCAACAACGATTAGAAAACCGCCGCGGAAATAACGCCGAGTTCCTGCTCGAGTATGTCATCGCGATTCTCCGCAGTGTCGATGTGAAAGGAAGCGCTGGACAGGCTGAAGAGCTACTGCGTGATTTTGTGGGAAGGGACAATGCTCGTTTGTTTCTGCATGAGTTGTCGTCTTGGTTGCGGAGTCCGTACATGTCTCTTGAGGACTGGGATCGTAATGTGCAGTATGAGGATACGATAGGGAGACCCCCGAGAGGGCCAGGTCCGCAAGGGATTGAGCCTGATCGTCGTCCGACCCCTGTGTTTGGGCCTGATAGGCGCTCTGGACGTGGAAGAGGATCGAAGCCGTATTCTTCAAGAAGGCCCTATGATCAAGGGAGATCGCGAGATGCGTTGACACAGGCTCGACGATTGCAGTCCGCACGGGATAGGTATATCCCTGATTAAACCTGTACAGTATAAAATATCACGATGGAATGAATAGATAGATCGATTATGCTATGAATAATGCCTTATATACTAAACCTGGTATCTCTTATAATAACAATGCAAAATCATCCCTCATAAATGCCCTCTATCTCCTTCTGAAGCGTCCAGCGCCCCGTCCTTTGATATTCTTATTCCTAATATTAAGAGAGCGGTAATTTGCATGCGCTTCAGGGTTAACCTTGCGCGCACGAGGTTTAGCACTCTCTTCCTTCTCTTTCTCTTTGTCTTCCTTCTGCTTTGCTTTTTCTTTTACCTTTTCGGACGCTTGCGAGGACTCTTGTGGATTGTTTTTGGAATCCGCGGAGATAGCTTCTTTCATTTTCTCAGCGAAACTCTTGGTCTTCGTGACGGGTTTGTCGAAGTCGGGGTCTGAGTCTTCTAGTTCGGGGTCTGAGATGCTGTGTAGGGAAGCGTCGTCGTCAACGTCCTCATCTTCAGAAAAGTGATTTTCGGTCTGTCCTTGGAATTGAGTTTCCGGAATTGCGGCCTGTTCATCCTTCTCACCAGAGGATGCTGTCGACTTCGTCTGTGCCTTGGGCACAACAACCGGCTTCATACGGACACGGCGCGTAGTCCTCTTCTGACCCTTCTTCTTATACGGTTTCCGACTAGCGCCACCACCTGTTTGACTATCTTCCACATCAACCTCAGGATTTTCCATGGCGTTTTGCTCCGCCTCAAGCTCCCTTAATACATCCATATCATCTTCCATCCGCTCCTCCTCCATATCCCGTAGTCCCTGTACGAGTGCCGAAAGACCCTTCCCAACGAACTGTGGCGGTTTGCGCGCAGCAATCGGACTCAACCCACCAGTCAACGGATCCATCGCATTGAACGATCGTCCCGCATTCGAACGTCGTAGGAATGATGGTGTTTCGCCCGGACCAGCCACTCTCCTGTTTGCTGATGCAGCAGCCGCTGCAGCTTGGACATTAGCGGCGGTTGGTCTGCGATCTTCTTCGTCTTCTACCATCGCGGCATATTTCATTGTCGTGGGTGTCGCGAATAGATTTTCCAGATATAGCCTTTTCCCTGATGATGCGGGCGTTCGTCCTCCGCGGAGGTTCCCTTCTTCTTCTTCTTCTCCTTCTTCTCCTTCTTCCTCGTCTTCTTCGGCGATTGTTTCCATGTGGTTTCGTCTCGATGGTGTCTGGACTGCTGCGCCCTGGAGACTGGCTATCCGAGTCGCCGACGGTGTCGCGGTACTACCCCCAGATTCGGACAGGAGATCAAACAAACCCAAAGCCTTCCCATCGCGCTGGGGTGTAGGTCCAACGGCAGCTTTGAGCGGTGTCGATTGCTGATGCGTAGTAGGACTGAAGAGTCGGCGCAATACTGAAGGAGAATCGTAGGGATCTATATCGGCGGGATGGTTTACTCGTGGCCGTGAAGGGGTCGCGAAGACTCCTTTATTTGATTTTCGGGGCGTAGCGGCGTCGGATTGTTCATGGTCGGGGCCAGTTGGGGAGGTGTGTTTTCTCTTTTTGGGTCGTTCTTCTAGTGTGCTTTCGTTCTGGTCATGGTGCGTATCTTTGTCGGTTGCGGTTTCGAGGGCTTTCATTCGACCGTAGGCTTTGTATTTGGCAGCTGACAGTGGAAAGTATTAGCATATCCTGTATGGATAAGTATCATAGGAGACATACCGATATCTGGATTATTTTTAATGTCAAGTCGTCCGGCCTTCCTTCCCCCATTGGCAGCCGAAAAAGCGCGCTCCCATTCCTTCAGTTCAGCGCGGAGATCCGTAGCCGCGAGGGTAGCTGTGGCCATTTTGCATGACAGAGAGTATATAGTAGAGAATCCAGAACAATGCAGCAATCCAAGATAAGAGTGTTGGTAATCAACTCTGTGCAAGTCGTGGAGTAGAAAACGTGACCCGGCGACGCGTGACTTTTGACGCGGTGACGCCGCGTCGGAACTTTATCCAACTTCCCTTTTTGGGATTGTTCCGATTTTTGGACCAGGGTATAGCAAGGAACAATGGGTTTTATTAATAGAATAGGAACTATGAAGACGCTATGCAGGATGCTATGCAAAACATGAATATCACCAACTAGTCATTCCCCGCGATCGATCAAACCCTCCTCGCAACTGTGACTCGGGATGCACCACCTTGCCCTGCATCACGGTATATCGAACAATTCCCTCGCAATGCTCTGGCCTCACTCTAGCCAGCCAAATCATCTGCTGCTCCTGTTTGCGATAGACTAGCACATTGGCCGCGTACTTGTGTCCACCAACATGCGACACGAAATAGATACCGACACCACGGGGCCTTTCGTCGCTGTCGTCGCGGTATAGACCCAGAGGCCGGAGATGGCGCTCAAGCTCTTTTTTGATCAGAGGTGCCGTGATGCCACAGCGGGCATCGCGTCGTCGGTGAGAGCAGAGGAGGATGACATAGTCGTGGGGACAGGCTCGGGGTGTCATTTGAGTGTCGTTGTAGCCGTTGACTTGCGAATCGGGAGATGAGTTGATGAAGCGGTCGATCAGCCCCGGGATGTCGTTGTAGCGGACGGAATCGATGAAAGTGAATGAGGGAAGGAGCAGGATGGTGCTCTTTTTGTCTGCGTCCGAGTCTGTGCCTGATTCTGTGGTGTCCTCGGGACTTTGCAGGTTGGATGCGGATACCATGATTTTCTGGCAAGGTCAGTATTGCACGGCTTGAGCTGTCCTGGGGGAAAACGTGCTCCGTGTTTAGATCTTGAAGAATTCTGCGCAAACGCCTCCATCAAACTCCCCTTGTCACTTTTGACCTTTTCAATCCAATCAGACTGCCCCGTGGCAACCAGGACATGAGTGCTGTACTCCTTGATATGCCCATACAACGGTTTAACCGTATCGACCTTAAACTTGGGATACTTGACAGTACAATCCGCACAGTCCTGACGACAATCCGGCCCATCCTCCTCCGGCTTGACAGTTGGAAAGATGTACTCTGGCGTGCGCGGAGCACCCCCAAACGAAAGCAGCGAACGAAACATGGCACAGGTAACTTGTAACGGTGCTTTGTTTGAAAAAGAACACGTTTGAGAGGTCGATGCGCTTGATATAAGCCGTGGAATTGCGCGCTATCATATCACCGACACCGGTACCCCGAGCCTTTCTCCGACAGGCAGAATAATATAGATACGGGCATAAAGGAGTGTTTGTTATTGGGAGAGATAGAAGGATGATGGTGACATTGGGCAGGAAAGCATGACATGGATGTTATATTGAAGCTGTATTTGAAGCTATAGAACAGTAGATCGGATGGGATGCACATAGTAGTAGATAGGCTCCACTAGAAAAAAGCAATACAGACGTTTCAATCCCAGCATTTTGGTGACAATAGCAAACATGACAGACACGCGGTGACTGACGAGTATGTGCCGATGGGCTAGTTAACCGGAGTGACTCCGTACTGTATCTGATGGTAATACATTCACAACTCACAAATCACTCTCATACATTCTCTATTATGTATTCCAGTCTAAAGAGTAGTGATTTGATCTAATCTAATCAAAAAAATAAACAAAAAAAAAAACTCTGCCGGACGGCGTTTCCCAATCTGGTTATCTAAGCCGGTGGGCTTCACGCGTAATCCCATGATATCAAGAGCCGCCGCTACAATCAACCAGAGAAAAAGGAACGACGAGCAAGGAAAAGACTGGAAGAAAATGCCCAGCTCAGACTTCACAAGCACCCACCATGAATGACAGCACCAATATTTCCAGCCATGATCCCCCCTCCGACCCTCCTCGCGCGAGAAAGAGGCGCCGCCGTACGATGGCCTGCACGCAATGTCGCAGCCGGAAGCTCCGTTGCGATCGCGAATATCCCATCTGCGGCCGGTGTCAGAAAAGCAAAAACCCTGCGCAGTGTACCTACGAGGATGGGTTTCTCTGGCAGCAGCCGAATACTGTCCCTGCGACTACTGTGTTTTCAGGGGCAGCTGGAGGAGCAGCTGAAGGAGGTTCTTCAGGGACAACCGCGACGGCTACCACTACCACCAACACTACCAGCACGACAGCACCAGAAATAACTGTTAACAATGGTTACAACAATGCCAACTACAACCTAGTGTCGTTGCCCCGACTCGTAGATCGGACTCCCCTCCACACACCCCCGGACTCGGCGATAACAGGCTGGGTCTCTCGGGCTCAGGCGCAGGCCTCGGGGACCGAACGACGCACGGAATGCGAGGGGAAAAAAGATCGTTTTCTGGAGACGGTGCTGGGTGCGCCCAAGTCCGCCGTCAACCAGGACTCGTATGTGAATACCGAGGTGCTGCAGCGCCATCCCCCGGGCAGTAGTAGGCATTCGGGGCACTATCCTCCTTCTTTCCATCACAGTCATCATCACTCGGGGCCGACGCATCTTCCGCCGGCGCATCATCAGCACTACAGTCACTACGGCTACGGACACTATAGTTCCGAGCAGGGCGAGGAGGATGATATGGGGATGGCATCACCGTCGCAGCAGCTGGATTTGGCGCCGCGGATTATGATGCGTGGGAAGGAGACGAGGACCCGGTTCAATGGGTCGGGGATATTGGCCAATGTGATGGCTCAGGTATGTCCTCTGTTATATCATGGTCTTATGAAATTGTCTAACGAAACAGTTCCCCGATATAAAATCCTTTGCAGAAGACATTCGAGTATCAAGCCCCCACATGGCCCAAGTCCGACCGGATCTGGAACGGGTGAAACGAGGTCTATGGAAGAAATACCCATTGAACACGCCCATCGCAATCCCGGATACCTTTTCGTTAGTCGCATTGTTGCCATCACGCCGCGTGGTGGACGATCTCGTCGTCCTGTACTTGACTTACATCGAGTCCACCCATCGGATCCTCCACGTACCTTCGTTCCTCCGTGAGCTAGATCATTTCTGGGCACAAAAGGACAACCCGACCCTGGTCTCGCCGGCGTTTGTTGTCGAGTTGATGTTGGTCCTAGCGTGCGCCTGGAACCTGGCGGACCCTGAAGTGCTCAAGTCCAAGAGTGAAGACTCCCTGCCATGTTATACGGCTATCGAGTGGGTGTTGCATGCGGAAAAATGGCTGGAGAACGCTAGCATCAAGCGGCCTGAAATCACGGCTCTACGGCTGTATGTGCTCTTGATCATTGCTCAGAATAGTCATGGCATGAAACGCAGCCAGGCATGGCTGTCGACCGGCACGTTGGTGAAGCAGGCTATACTGGCTGGGTATCACCGCGATCCTAGTCGCTACACCAAGATATCCGTGTTCAATAAAGAGATGCGACGTCGGATATGGAACACCATTGTGGAGTTGGATCTTCAGGTGTCTATGGATCGAGGAATGGCCCCCACGGCGCAGGTCTCTGATTACGACACAGGACCAGCCTTGAATATCGACGACAATGAAATCCAAGAGACGACCACAGAGCTTCCTCAAAGCCGGTCGATTGGCGAGTTGACTGACTGCTCGTTCCAGACGGTCATGACGCAGTCGCTGCCACTTCGGCTGAGGATCTGCCAGCTAATGCACATCCCTCGCATCAGTTGTCATTACGAAGAGATTCTCCGCATGGACTGGGAACTAGTCCGGTACCTATCGAAGATCCCCACATGGGCTACCTCTGACGCAGACGATCTTCAGACCCAACATAAAGTGATCATGATAAGGGCACTGCTGGAGACCCGGATTGGGCATTGTCTATTGTCGCTTCACACGCCTTTTGCTATTGAGGCACCCAAGGAACCATTGTTCACCCCTTCTGCGCGGGCGCGGTTGGAGGTTGCTACTATGATGCTGTCAACCCAACGAAGGTTACACGAAACGGCACGGTCCCTATCGTTGTGTAACACGGGTGATTGGACGATGCAAGCGTTTTGCTCTATATGCCAGGCACTTCATGCCAGTGTCGGTGATGCTGATGGCGGTACGTCCTCACTCACAACTACCCCTTGCACGCCGCTCTGTTCTAACTTTTTAGTTTCCGTAACCTCCCTAACCCGAACCCTCCTCGGCTTCCCTGAAGCCCTGGTCACCCTGGCAGAAGCTATTCTGATGTGTCTTGAAGCCCGCTGGCTCCTCGTCGTCAAAGGCGCAAAAGAATACTTCTTCATGTCGACAATCTTGGCATTAGTCAAGACAAAACTCTGGCCGGGGCAAGGGAACATGTGCAAGCAAGAGGTGATCGACCGGGTCATCACATTCGCACAGACGCTTTTCACACGGCATGCCAATTGTGCGCACTTGGGACCATTGGGGATGGGATGCTTTCAGACCAATCAAGTCAGTTACTCTATCCTGTCGAATGTCACCGCTTGTTGCTGACTCGTACGTGTAGGTTCCGACGTTGACGCCGGGTCCGCCGTTGGCTCCTTCGTTGACCCCTGGGTTTAATGGGCTATTGCAAGCGAGTGGGCTGGGGATTACGGTGCGTTTCCCCTTCTTTCTTTTTACTCTATTGTTGTTACCTTTACTAACTGAAGCAGCCACCTGGCGAATTCGACCCATTCTTGGATGTATATGATTTTGAGGATCTAACGGGTATCACCTTTGGAGAATAACGGTTCTGTGTAAAATGCTACCATGTACTTTCCACCACAGACCAGTACATATATTGATGACCTTGGTTCTGTATAATAAACTTGAATCTCACCATTACTAGTGATCGACAAAGATCCTGACCGATCATCGCGGATCGTCCAGTGGACATGACACGGCCCCAATCATGAACATGCGCCATTTGACGTGGTTGTTTGGTCTCCGTGTATTGGTCGAGCAGAGCAGCTGTGCGGCTATGTTAGCCGAGTTGCATCCAGTTCATCCAGTTCACCCAGCGCTTGTACAAGAAACACTTCACATTCCCATCCCATACTAAAAATGAGGCTCACACTATTTATGTACATTTATGCAACGCAATTGGCGTATATGAGCCGCGGTGGGCCTGTCACCGAATCAGGCTAGTGCCAGGCAGCGACAAAAGCTTGGCGATATTTTAAGCCGAGCCAAGCATCAGCAAACCAATCAGATATCTCAAATTTTCTGCCGTGTGGGCCGGTCTGAATCTGGCCAGGGGATCCAATTATCACGTGATGGCCCGCATGATAAGCAGCACTGCCATGTTTCTTTTCTTTTCATGCCGTCATTTCTGCCATGAGAGAAATGGATCTTCTTTATTCTCATTTCTCTCATCTCTTCTGTATCCCAGTCAATGGACCATGTCTCAGAGCATGCTCTTCCTATCAATGCTTCTCGTCCTAACTACATTATCACAATGGACAACCGCCATCCCAGCCGTCCGCATCCCCAATAAGCCACACATCTTCTCTGAAACAAAACATTACCCCTTACCCAACCTAGGCAACATCCAGGCTCACGACCCGAATATCGTCGAGCTCGACGGCGAGTTCTACCTCTTCAAAGGCGGCGTCCACGTGCCCATCCACAAAGCATCCAGTCTCGACGGACCATGGCAGAAGATTGGGACTGTACTTGATGGACCTAGTGTGATTGAAAAGCAGAATCGCACGAGGCCGTGGGCGCCTACGACTGTGCAGTGGAAGAATCGATTCTACTGCTTTTACACGATTAGTAAGAATGGTGTGAGGAACAGTGCTATTGGTGTTGCGTCGAGCAATTCAATTGATCAGGGCGGGTGGATGGATCACGGGGCGGTGATAAATACCGACAAGGGCCCTCTTTCTGATATGTTTCCGTTGACTGTGTCGAATGCGATTGATGCGTCGTTTATCGCGGACCAGAGCACTGGAAAACCGTATTTGTTGTGGGGGAGTTACTGGAATGGGATTTTTCAGTTGCCGTTGGCGGATGATTTGCTGTCTGTTGAGGATGAGGAGAGGCTGGATGCAAAGCATTTGGTGTTTCTGCCTGAGCACAAGGTTAAGCCGCAGGAGGGGAGTTTTATGACGTACCGAGAGGGGTATTATTATCTTTGGTTTAGTCATGGGAAGTGTTGTGATTTCCATAAGGGGTTTCCGGCTATGGGGAAGGAGTATGCTACCCTGCCCTTTGATATCGCGAATGGTGGACTAACAGCCTACAGATACAGCATTCGAGTCGGGAGGTCCAAGGACGTGACGGGGCCGTTTGTGGATAAATCCGGGAAGAAACTTTTAGACGGTGGCGGGACTACTGTCTATGGATCGAACCATGGCTTAGTTTATGCTCCTGGAGGAATTGGTGTGTTGCCGGAGAACAAGCATCACCAGGACATTATGTATTATCATTACTGTGAGTCCTCTACTATCCAAGCTTGAAGGAAACACCGACTTACTAGGATTCTAGTAAACACAACCATCGGCTTCCTAAACAGCGTACGTACCACCAACCCTACCAAATATACCCCACTAACAACCCCAGGACGCCCAACTAGGCTGGAACTACATTGAATACAACGATGGCTGGCCTATCGCCACAGAAAAAGCCAGCAGCGCACCGCCTCGAACCAACTACACCATCAAACTCGTGGTGCTGATGTGTATGTGCTTTTTGATTCTGAATCTATTGCGAAAGCGTTCGTCGGGCCTGAAACTCATTGCTTGTGTGGCCTTTTTAGTCGTTTGGGTTTTGCTTTGGGTTGTGCGGTGATGGCGTGCGTTGTGAGCACCTGTCTTTTTTGTGCTGTTCAGTCGGTTCATGGCTCTGCCGCCTTCATGAGTACATTGCCATCTGCTCATGATGCGTCCTTGGCGATCCTGTCGGGAACTCGCAGGAATTATCCCGTCCGGGCATCACGGCATGACTGCACCCATGCTGGTTCTGCATGGAGGGCATGCACTCCCGCCCAAGGTACTACGAATATGTCGCTATGGCGTGTTCACGGAGTCATACGTTCGATAACGTCCGTCGTAACTGGTATCAATAACCAGGGAAACCTCCTATTGCCCTTGTCGCCACATCTGCGGCTGACTGACATTTACCATGGACGGATATATTGATGACTATGTTTCTGTTACTGAAAGCAGATGGGAGTACATGGTTTTGTTTGATGTACAGATTACTATTAGATTCGAGATACCCATAGACCTGTTTATGCACTAGTCACTTCCGGACAAGCTTGCGACAGAAATAAAACACCAACATGGCAAAATCTGCCGTAAATATGAAAGCTACCTTGTGCAGAAACACACGACATAACATAGCCACTATATACACCGGAGTATATACTAAATCGGAATTATGAAGATCTCAACATTTCTGAGCCGAGGCATCTTCGGAGTTATGCACAGCACCCGCAAATCACGAGGCCCTTATTCAGTCTTATTCAGTAATGCCGTGCATAACTTCGGCCCACCGAGTCGGGGTGCCCGAAATGTATGATGTGTTGGGAGTTCTTTCAGCTGTATAAGAGGTGTCGTTTTCTGTCTTTCATATTCATCTCATCTATCGGAACTTGACATTCACAATACTTCACCAATGGCATAGGATTCTACAGCTAGCACTTCTATCTATCACCACCTTCGAACCGTCAATATCGATCTGATACCCGCGATTTCTGCCCCACCACCACCAGAGGGACAGCTAATAGCTATCCTCTGCCATGAGCACAAACAAACCAGTCCCCATCCCCGGGCCCAGGGGAGTCCCAATCGTGGGAAACCTCTACGACATCGAGCGTGATGTACCCTTGAATAGCATGGAGTTGATGGCCGATAACTACGGTAGACAACCAACACCACTGACTCGCTGTCATACTTTGACTCACACTGACACCTGACAGGCCCTATCTACCGCCTAACCACCTTCGGAATCTCACGGGTCTTCGTCAGCAGCCATGAACTTGCTGATGAGGTTTTCAACGAGGAGCGCTTCGCTAAGATGATCGCCGGAGGGTTAAAGGAGATCCGGAATGGTGTTCATGATGGTTTGTTTACGGCTGAGTATCCCGGGGAGGAGAATTGGGCTATTGCACATCGGGTTCTTGTGCCTGCGTTTGGGCCGTTGTCGATTCGGGGGATGTATGATGGTAGGCTTCCTTCCAAACAATGGATCCTGATGTAGTGGTAAGCTGACCTCGGCAGAAATGTACGATATCGCAACACAACTAGTCATGAAATGGGCGCGACTAGGCCCCCAAGCACCCATAATGGTGACAGACGACTTCACCCGTCTGACCCTAGACACCATCGCGCTTTGCTCCATGGGCACACGATTCAACTCCTTCTACCACGACGAAATGCATCCGTTCGTTGAAGCCATGGTCGGTCTATTACAGGGCTCTGGAGACCGGACTCGTCGCCCGGCGTTGATGAATAGCTTGCCTACTAGCGACAATTCTAAGTACTGGAGTGATATTACCTATCTTCGGGAGTTATCGCAGGAATTGGTTAACGCGCGCAAGGAGAATCCTGAAGAGGGTAAGAAAGATTTGCTTAATGCGTTGATTCTGGGGAGGGATCCGCAGACTGGGCAGGGGTTGTCGGATGATACGATTATTGATAATATGATTACTTTCCTCATTGCTGGTATGTTTCCCCGGTGAGCATTATGGTGTGAGATTGACGGGCTAATGATCGTCTGCAGGCCATGAGACTACATCCGGAATGCTGTCATTCCTCTTTTACTTCCTGCTTAAAAGCCCAACTGCATACAAGAAGGCGCAAGAAGAAGTCGACACGGTTATCGGACGACGAAAGATTACGGTGGAAGATCTGTCCAAGCTGCCATATATCAACGCCGTCATGCGTGAGACGCTTCGTCTACGACCCACAGCACCTGTGATCGCTGTCCACGCCCATCCGACTAAGAATAAAGAGAGCCCTGTGACTCTAGGGAACGGAAAATATGTCCTAAACGATGACGAGGTCATCGCAGTTGTCCTGAGCAAGCTGCACCGAGATCCAGAAGTCTACGGTCCGGACGCGGATGAATTCAGGCCAGAACGCATGCTCGACGAGCACTTCGACAAGCTGCCTAAGAACGCATGGAAGCCATTTGGAAACGGTATGCGCGGTTGTATTGGTCGCCCATTTGCATGGCAGGAAGCTTTGCTGGTGGTCGCCATCCTCCTGCAGAACTTCAATTTCCAATTGGACAACCCCAGCTATGACCTCCGGATCAAGCAGACACTCACCGTCAAGCCCAAAGACTTCTACATGAGAGCTACACCGCGTGAGGGACTTGATGCGATCAAGCTGGGTACCTTCCTGAGTGGCAGCGATGCCCGCGAAACCTCAGGAACTGGTAGCAGAGATCGCAAGGCGAAGGTTGCGCCTCCACCGGGAGAAACAAAACCTATGCATATTTTCTATGGCAGCAACACGGGGACATGTGAGGCGTTCGCTCGGAGACTTGCTGACGATGCCCTTGGATACGGGTACAGCGCGGAAGTTAAGCCGCTTGATTCGGCCATGCAAGATGTTCCGAAGAAGGATCCTGTGGTTTTTATCAGTGCTTCTTATGAAGGAAATCCTCCTGACAATGCGGCGCATTTCTTTGAATGGTTCAGTTCGTTGAAGGGGAAGGAGTTTGAGGGTGTTAATTATGCTGTGTTTGGATGTGGTCATCGTGAGTTTCCTCACCACCCCTACAGCTTTCTTTCTTTGCGATCCATGCTAACCCGTACAGATGACTGGCATGCCACGTTCCACCGCATCCCAAAGGCCATCAACCAACTAGCTGAAGAGCGCGGTGCGAACAAACTCTGCGACCTCGGACTAGCAGACGCAGCCAACTCAGACATGTTCTCTGACTTCGACACCTGGGGCGAATCTGCCTTCTGGCCCGCTATAACGTCCATGTTTGGTGGCCCCCAAACTGCAGACGCTTCCAAACCCAAATCTGGCTTCCAAGTCGAAGTGACCTCAGGATTGCGCGCTTCCACCCTAGGCCTCCAACTCCAAGAAGCCCTAGTCCTCGAAAATCAACTCCTAACCCAGCCCGGCGTCTCAGCAAAGAGAATCATCAACTTCCAGCTCCCTTCCGACATGACCTACCAATGCGGCGACTACCTAGCTGTGCTCCCAGTAAACCCCCGCAGCGTCGTCCGCCGCGCAATCCGCCGCTTCGACCTCCCCTGGGACGCCACTCTCAAAATCCAAAAATCCCGCCAAAGCTCCGGCAGCGCATCGATCCCCCTAGACACCCCGGTCTCAGCCTTCGAACTCCTCTCCACATATGTGGAACTCTCCCAGCCCGCCTCAAAACGTGACCTAAGCACCCTCGCTGACGCAGCCGTCGGCGACGCAGAAGTCCAGGCTGAACTGCGCTACATCGCTTCAAGCCCCAGCCGCTTCGCAGAGGAAGTCTCCAAGAAACGTGCAAGCCCGCTAGACATCCTCACGCGCTACCCTAGCATCGCCCTTCCCATCGGCGAATTCCTCGCTATGCTCCCACCCATGCGTGTACGACAGTATTCCATCTCTTCCTCCCCGCTTGTCAACCCCTCCGAGTGCTCAATCACATTCTCCGTTCTCAACGCGCCTTCCCTTGCCTCCGCCTCAAAAGAAGAAGAAGAACGCTACCTAGGTGTAGCATCAACCTACCTCTCTGAACTTCACGCCGGCGAACGCGCACACGTCATCGTCCGCCCCTCGCACTCGGGCTTCAAACCACCCACCGACCTCAAAACGCCCATGATCATGGCCTGCGCGGGAACAGGCATCGCGCCTTTCCGCGGATTTGTCCAGGACCGCGCTGAGAAAATCAGCGGACGCAGTGCTGGCCAGGACCTTCCTGAAGAAGATAAACCCGCCAAGGCAATCTTATACGTTGGCTGCCGAACCGACGGAAAAGACGACATCCACGCTTCCGAATTCGCTGAATGGGCGAAACTCGGCGCCGTCGATGTACGATGGGCGTATAGTCGGCCCGCCGATGGCTCAACTGGCAAACACGTTCAAGACCGTATGCTAGACGATCGTGACGAACTAATTGGGATCTTCGACCAGGGCGCACGGATCTATGTCTGTGGTAGTACGGGTGTGGGTAATGGTGTGAGGGAAGCTTGTAGGGATATTTACCTTGCGAGACGGAGGGTGATTCTGGAGGAGAAAAGGGAGAGAGGAGAGGAGGTTGAGGATGTTGATGAGGAGACTGCTGCGGACAGATTCTTTGAAGGGTTGAAGACGAAGGAGAGATATGCCACGGATGTTTTTACATAAGGATGTCGGGGGTGTTGTTTTAGATTGCAGGATAATTTAAGGTTGTTTTCATGACCAGCTTCAGTTCAGTAGGGTATATAGACTGGCATGACATCGACCGGGAGTTCATACTAATGAGGGCTCGGAAAGTAAATCCGCCACTACTCACCATTATGTCAATCCATACACATACAGCTCTATACAACTCTCACTAGTCTCTACCACATCCTCTCTACCCTCACACCAAAAGACAACCCAACGCAACAACAAACAATTCAACGCAACAAAATGTCCACACCCAAAACAATGAAAGCCATAACGTGGGAAGGCAAGCCTTTCCACATGGTCCTAAAAGACACACCCGTCCCCGAACTTAAACATCCAAACGACGTCCTCGTCAAATTAACAACCACCGCAATTTGCGGCACAGACCTACACACCTACCGCGGTTTCGCAGGCAGCAAGAACCCACCCTGGACAATGGGCCACGAGGGCATCGGCATTATCACCCAAATTGGCCTCGGAGTGCAAACACTGAAACCCGGAGATAGAGTTGTCGTTGGTCCGATATCATGCGGCTACTGCGAGAACTGCGTCCGGCAGAGATGGTCGTATTGTCTGACATTCCATCCGGAGACGTTTCTTGATCTTCCGGGGTTGGGTGATGATTTCGGTGTTGGGTTGGGGGGCACCCAGGCGGAGTTTATTAGGGTGCCGTTTGCGGACTCGTCGTGTTTTCGAATCCCGCCTAGTGGGACTGAATATGATGGAGATCGGGATACTGATTATGTCTTGTTATCTGATATTTTCCCGACGGCGTGGAACGGGCTTAGCAGCTCTGGCTTTGAGCCTGGTGATACAGTTGCTGTCTTCGGCGCGGGGCCAGTAGGTCTACTTTGCGCGTACTCCGCTATTCTCCGCGGTGCGAGTAAGGTCTACTCAGTCGACTACGTCCCCTCCCGGCTGGAAAAGGCAGAGTCTATCGGCGCGGTCCCTATTAACTTCAAAGACAGCGACCCCGTGCAACAAATCCTCACGCTTGAACCACCCAGCCACCCCAACGGCACAGACGCCGGTGTCCGCCGCACCTGCGACTGCGTCGGCTTCGAGACCCTCAATGCCCAACTCAGCCGCGAACCCGGCATCGTCATCCGCAATTGCATAAACCTTACCCAGCCAACCGGCGGAATCGGGATCGTTGGCGAGTACCCACCTGCTGGATCCGGGCCGACACCGGGGGCACCACTGGCGACTGGGAAGGAAGGACTGTTTGAAGTTCCTTTGGGGACGCTTTGGATGAAGAATCTTTCGGTTGGGAGCGGGGTTGTGCAGGTGAAGGAGTTGCAGTTTGTGTTAAGGGATTTGGTGGAGAGGGGGGTTGCGAGGCCGGGGGTTGTTGTTGATGAGGTTTTATATGGGTTGGGTGGGGTGACGGGTGCTTATAGGAGGTTTGAGAGGAGGGAGGTTGGGAAAGTTGTTGTTCGGTTTGGGCATGGTGATCAGTGAAATGTATAGTTGTAGAAGTAGGTTGAGCAGACTGTTATTTGGGGCGGTGTTGATAGTTTGGCTATCAGACCTGGGTCTCTGTGAGCTGTACGAAATGATAAAGGTGTCAGGACTCCAACGAGCACAGCAAGACAAGTGCTAGTAGTGCTAGAAAGTGGGCAAGCAGTACGTGGCCAAAATTGACCATAGCTCTCTCGGCCTGTAATTGAGACCAAGTCCAGGCTGCTACAATGCCCAATGACCGGGCAAAGGAACATGCTATAACAACACTTAGCGACATCCGGCTGTTTTGTGCAATACTTCCATTTGTGCACATGGTCTTCAACAATAAGCAATGGCCATTGCATAGACATGTCTCGCCAATTGACCAACCGCTCAAAAATGGCTCATGCGTGGACGGGACAAGGATTCCGTTCGGCAGTTGTACTTAAGCCTCGGAGTATAGATGATGAAACACAGTCTGCAAGGCTGGCGGTGCATGCTTTGGTCTGGCTCGTTCGAAAGTGTTCACTTCCGAAGAGTCAAGCATTTTCATGGCTGAAGAATATGACTTTGTACTCTTAACATTGCAACAATAGTACCCAGTTAAAGTCCATTGTAAGACCCACGATGGCCAGAGCCAAGTTATCGCGTATAGAACCTTGTTAGCCGACCCGAAAAAGACACCATATTTCTGAAAGCCGAATATCTATCGGAAACAGAATGTGTACCGATACTGCGCCGGATAGCAAACGTACTATTTCCCTCATGGCTCATGGCATCATTCGCCATCATTGCCCGTCTGCCAGCAACGGGACATCCGGTTTCGAGTCGTCTCAGTTTCTCAACATCGCAAGGTCCGTGGCAAATGACACACATATCGCCCTCACGGAGTCCTCGGAGTACCCCGTGCGCCACGCATATGAACGACGTTCGCGCACAGATGCTCACCCCGGAGCCCCAAGTTTGGGATTGTGTGGATCCGATGGAGTCGACGGAAGCGTTATCAGGTCCAGAGTGGCCTGCCATCCACGAGACAAACACTCGAGAGACAGGAATGACACCATAAGGACAATGATTGAGAGCCGGGGTGCCACGGTTCATGCATGTCTGTCCGAGGAACAACCTAGTCGGTCAGGAACAAATCCGAAGTTGTCGGCTAGAATTTTCCAGGGAGTGTCATACAATGTCAGTAGATTTCTCTGTTTGATGTGTAGAATGGGTGTTGGGAAGAGCGAGGAAGAGGAGAGGTTACCCCTTTTGCTTCTCGCACTCCGTCTCTTCTCCCCGCAATCGCGACAAGAGACAACATCGCCGGTAATTTTATGAAGTCCAAATCTGGAAAGGATTTAGCCAAGTGGGATAAGCGGGATCTGTTAAACTTCAATTTTGAGGCGTCGTGGAAGCATTCCGAATTCGGACATGCCTCCACAAACCTCGGTGACCCCCATACACAATAGCGGAATTTACATATTACAGCAATATGGAGGCATAGATCTGCATTATTCGCTCGCCCTTGGATTGTCCAGATTTGATTGAGAAACACTATGCATCGCAAATGTCGGAGTACAGATTCGGATGCAAGAATACGCATCGCGATCTACTCTTCTGGAACAACGCAGGGTTTCAGGGCTGTCGCAGATTTTGTCCATCGCAACCAAGTGCCTGACCAACACGTTGCTCGCTCCGTGGGATGATTGGGCATTGATAATCAGTTGTGGGCCCTCATTCGGCATGGCTTGAGAGATCTGCATCTTAAAATTGAAGGTTTGGAGGGCATACGTACGACGTCTGTCCCTCCATTTGGGCTCGAATCAATCACCAAGCCTTATGAGAAAGGTTTGTCCCTGGAATTAGCCGATGCCGATACCTCCCTTGTTGGACCGAGCACCTTGGGTGACTTCTTCTTGATCGGCAGATACGCTTTCCCCGAACAGTATCCACCGTCCGAGATGGGCTCGGGATGAGCAGGTGTGCAATCGCATCACTAAAATGACGATTGCTATCAAGACCGGATCTGTCACGGCATCCCACGACTATAAAGATGTCTGGAATCCCCGTTGACTCGACCAGACAACCACTTATTCATTCGGTGAATATTCATACATTCCATTCTTTAGGGGCTTAAGTCTTCTTACGTCTTTCTTTGACCACTTTTCAAAATGAAGTTCAGCAGTGCTGCTACCGTGGGTTTCGTGAGCTGTGCTCTCGCTATGCCCACCCGTGTCAATGAGCGCGGTCTCTTCCCTTTCCCTGGCCTCGGCGACTCCAAGCCCTCCGACCTCCCCAAGCCCTCTGGTCTTCCTGACTTGAGTGACCTCCCTAAGTCTTCCGGTTCCCCCGTCTTGGGTGACCTTTCCAAGCCCTCCGACCTTCCCGACCTCGGTGAACTTGCCAAGATGTTCGGCGGCGACAAGGAGAAGCGTGGCTTGTTCCCCATGCCCAGCGGCCTTCCTAGCTTGGGTGATCTTCCCAAGCCTTCCGGCCTCCCTAGCTTGGGTGATCTTCCCAAGCCTTCCGGCCTCCCCAGCTTGGGTGACCTTCCTAAGCCCTCTGGCTCTAGCCTTCCCGGCCTGGGCGACCTAGGCGACCTGGGTGACCTCTTCGGTGGTGGCTCTGACTCCGAGAAGCGTGACCTGCCGTTCCCCATTCCTTCTGACCTCCCCACGCCTTCCGGTCTTCCCAGCTTGGGTGATCTACCCAAGCCTTCTGGCCTCCCCAGCTTGAGTGACCTGGGTAACCTCTTCGGTGGAGGCTCTGACTCCGAGAAGCGTGACCTGCCGTTCCCCATTCCTTCTGACCTCCCCACGCCTTCCGGTCTCCCCAGCTTGGGTGATCTACCCAAGCCTTCTGGCCTCCCCAGCTTGAGTGACCTGGGTAACCTCTTCGGTGGAGGCTCTGGCTCCGAGAAGCGCGACCTGCCGTTCCCCATTCCTTCGGACCTCCCCACGCCTTCCGGCCTTCCTAGCTTGGGCGACCTCCCTAAGCCCTCTGGTTCTGGCCTCCCCAGCCTGGGCGATCTCCCCAGCCTGGGCGATCTCCCCAAGCCCTCCGAGCTGCCCGATCTCGGTGACCTCGCCAAGCTGTTCAGCGGCGACGATGAGAAGCGCGGCTTCATCCCCTTCCCCATTGGCGAGTTCCCCAAGCCCTCCGAGACCTCCAAGCCTTCCGGTACTCCCAAGGCTGGCGAGAAGCCCGCTGGTGGCTTTGGGTTCCCTGCTTTCGGTGACCTCCCCAAGCCCACTGGCTCGCCTTCGCTCCCTAAGCCTTCTGACGCTCCTACTCCGTCCGGTGCGGCCCCGACTCCTACTGCTCCTGTCATTCCTTTCTTTGGTTAAATGAGTTGATAGATGATTGCCGTTGATCGGTGATTTGGCTGGACTTAGTGCAAACCTGGGGTTGAAAATGGATGTAGATACAGATTGATATTCTGAATGGTACATATCAATGCTACGCTGAATGGTTTACCATCGTCCTCACTCTGTATAGATTTTAGAGCCTCAATCCTACTACATGGTACCACCCAAATCCTCCATCACCCAAAATACAACCCCAACCTACATACAAACATTCAAAACTGCCACCGTAGGATCATGGTCTGACGCCTGCGCATCATACTCCACCCACGTATTCAAATGCAAAATGTTCCATCCCCGCCTCCGCCTTTGCAAAACCCTCACTCACATACATATGGTCCAACTGCTGACTGTTCATGTCGTACAGATACGTATATCGCTCTGTAGACGGCGTGTCCACCACATCATCAAGATCGTAGAGGTTGTTGGAAACGAGGGTTTGGAGAGACTTGACGAAGGAGAAGTCATTGAAGTCGCCGGAGATGAGGATTTTGGTGGATGAGGATGAGGTTAGAAGGGCGCTTGTGAAGTTCTGGGTGTTCATTAGCAGATTTATCTGGATAGAGGTGGGGATAGGAGGGGGATGTACGGCGATGGCTTCAGCTTGGGAGATTCGTTTCTCGACACCCCCATTCACAGGAGGTCTGGCGTCTCCTTCGAGCGAGGAACCGCCTCCTTTGCTGGTTAGATGCACATTAACCGTAAAAAACACATCAACCCCATCTACCATCTCCCAAGCCGCGGCTAGTGGTTTCCGACTACTCTCCCATGCCGAGTTATCGGGGTCAATGAGTCCCGGATTGTACTTCAGCTCGGGGCCTGAGAGGACATTGTTGGCATCGGTACTAGAACCCGGATTTGGATTGTGTAGTTGAATAACGGTGGGATCGTAGAGATAGGCATTGCGAATATTACCGCCTGGTTCACCGCCATCCTCGCCGTCTGTAGGATCAATATCGATGAAGGAGTAGTTAATACCGCCCTTGGTGATGATATCGGTGGTTAGGGTTGAGAGGGTTTTGTTGGCTGATGTCACTACTTGCGTTTAGCCGGCGTTAGGATCCGGGGAGTAAAGTTTTGTACCTCCATTTTCCGTGGCGCCGTTGTTATCCTGGATTTCTTGTAGGAATACTAACACCGGGCTCTTCATGTATGTGGTGATGTGCTCCGCGATCGTGGACAGTGTACCAGAGTCTGGCTGTAGGTTGTTCATGTTGTAGCTTCCGAAGGACACTCCCTTGCAGGTGCCATCTGAAACTAGATCTGTGGGCGTTGCGATTGTGGAGTTTGAGCCGGTCACAGATACTGCGGTTAGTGGGAGGATGGAATAGAATCCGTATGCTTGAGTGACTATTCCGGTAATTTCGTCGATTGTATCGCCTAGTTTTGTATCAGTAGGATTGTTGGATCCGTCTAACGCGGAGCCGATGAGTATGGCTTCGGGGTTGGAGTCTGGTGTTGTTAGCCTCCTATTCGTATCCTGGACAAGTAAAGTAGGAAAGGCGAAATATACCATTAGCGCGCATCGTCAACCCTCCTCTCCCATTCTCTCCAGTCACCGGCCAATTCCCAACAACCCACGTGTCGCCATACCGGTTCGGTTTGGCAATAGCCCTGAGACCACGTATATTAACCAACTCCCCGCTCAGACTCTCCCAGAAGTCCATTCCGTATGTATCCGGTTGCAACACCGGATTCTCATCAGAGATCTGGCTCGCATTGTTCGGCAACCCATATACACCCCCATAATCCAACGACGAGAACTCCTCCGTCGGGGGCGATCGTCCATCCTCCCCAATAACAACAGCAACGATCTCATTATCACTCGACTGGACTTTAATTCCCGATGGATACGTAATCTCCGTCAGGGGGGATATAAGAGGACGAGTAACGGTACTCAGAGACCGTTCCGCTAAGCGTGATAATATCACTCACGTTTACCTCATCAACAGCAGCGCCACCATAGATGTAGATGGACTCGGAAGTGCGGTCATCCAAATCAGGCTCTGTAGACCGCAGATAGAGCCCCGAGGACGCCTTGGCTGTTACTAGTCCTTCGACGTTGGAGACGGTTTCGCCGGCGTACGGCGAGAGAAAGCAATTGCCGTTGATTTCGCTGATTGAGACAGCTAGGGCTGGGGAGAGCAGTGCTGCGCTGAGAACGAGGAGCGAGCGCATTTTGACAATGCTAATGGATGAAATATGAATGCTCAATCGGCTTTTATGATCAAATGAGGGGACATTCATTGTATGATAAGTGCTTCGACCAAGGCCGATGTGATAACTGTTAATATAACACCCAGCCAGTGATAGTTGGCGGTGCTTCCCACGTTCTGTTCAGAGTTAGATTGTGCTAGTTATCGCAAACAAGTCAATCGGCATGTTCCGTACAATAGCGGGATGTATTAATATATCGCAGATAGGGAATTGTCAGGGTCTAGGTATCTACTCGTACACAATTAGCATGAGTTGACGACTCCCGTTATAATTTAATACAGAACCACCCACTCGCTACGCTCACGAGCTCAACAAAAACAGAAACATACAACAGCCAGGATTTGCTGGTGGTTACCCACCGAACTACTAACCGGCCGGCGTGTGGCTTAACTGCGGACAATAGTTCAGTGGGTTCCTCCCGGGTGAGTTAAAGGGTGATGTCGCCTTTGGTCGTGCGACTGGGGGTGAGCCTAGGTGAGTGCGCTATAGAGAGGGTGAGCCATCACCCAAGGCTGAGCTTTTGCAGTTGATGGTGGTTTCTTTTCCGTCCTCTATGCCATTGCAGTCTTCTCATTTCGAAGCATTGTTGAAAAACCATCAATTTCTGGTGCTCACCCACTGATCACCCCAACGCTCACCCTCGACTCTAAAGGCATCACCTCAATCAGCTGCACCCAACTAGTGCTCTAGGTCTACAGTAGAAAAAAAACAAAAACATACAACAGCCGGGATTCGCTGGTGGTCACCCACCCAACTACTAACCGGCCGGCGTGTGGCTTAAGTACGGCTGAGCGGACGGGAAGCCCTGTTCTCCACACCCTATGGTCGTATGTACTGAACTTTTAGTCAAAGAGGTATACAACGTCTCTTTTGGGTAAGTCAGGATCGGGGAGTCGAATTTCCGGACTGTACGAGGCTATATAGAAGAGAGAACACTGAATTACGCAAAAGGGTGATATTGATAGGCTATATCCACCATGATAATAGAACGAGTGCTTAGCCATCTAAGAAGTATGGCTATTGTGTCCCTATTTATATACCACGATTCTTCCGTTTTCACTAACCAGGCCGTTAGTAACCGGGCCGACTATTAATCTATCGTTACTTTCATCAGTACTAACAACTTATTCAAGGCACGTGCGAACTGGGTTTTGTTCCACTTTGGGCTAAATGGGCGAATGCGCGGCCCATGGGCCGGGTCAGGTCTAGTTATCCAATGGGTTTTCCTATAAAAAAAAAATGAGGGATAATGATCGGAGAACTGGTAGGCCTGGCTCTGTAACATTGTGATGAATTAAGACAGAAAGGGGGGGGGTGTGAAGAAGAGACTTTACTGGAGGTTCTTGACCAGAAGAAGAAATAGTGTAGCAGTTAAGCTTCTGAGTGCTCCCAGGGGTCGCGCCGTGACACTTAATGACAGCTAGAGATATCAAGTACCGTCTTTGCCACCCGTTCGGAGACGATGACCATGATCATGTACATGAATGAGCAACAGTTCAGACGGGTTCCGCACTGTCTCTGTTCACTGGCTCAGGAGCGCGAGCAGGTGCAATTGTTGAATTGAGCTCTTACTCAAGACAAGTGAGTGTCTTTATTGAATACCCTTGGGGTAGCGTGCGTCAACGCCCTCGCTTTCTGCCCGGTAGTCATATAGCTTAGCTAGCTGATGGACCACCCATACAATCACCTATCTACGCGCACACCCAAATACGCTGAGATCTGCAACATAGGACTATGGTCAGTTGGAATGTAACATTACTGTCGATCATATAGCCTCGTCTCGTATTAGCACGGCCACTTGTTGGATTCAGCCTTGCAAGGAATCCGACAAAATCCCGCTCCCATTTTGCTGGAAAAAGTCTACTCCTGCGAGATGACAACTTCCAACTTGCTTATATCCATGCCAAAATGGCTTGGTTCCCGTTCAATTTACGGTCCTCTGCTCCGATTTTGATGGTATCGTCATTCCTGGCAGCTCTTGCTTTTTCAGTCGATCACCATGCTTTCTATCAGAGCCTCAACGACAAATCCGTACTCAATAGCTCTCCATTCTCCCTAACAAATTCATACCATGTCTCAGACCAGCAATTCAACGTCTCTATTGGAACCTTCTTTGCATTCCTCGTCAAAGCCCTTCTCGGGGTCGCTGTTTCGACCGTATTCGACCAGTTCGCATGGAACTCGATCAGAGGTCACACATCCAGGATCGGTATCATAGATGACCTCTTCTCTGTCCTGAAAAAATGGTTTTATGATCCTCGACTTCTCATTGTGGCGGCATTACCCGGCCAGCATGCTGCTTGCCTGCATTGCATGGCTTCTGCCGGTGGCGTCGATCATAACGCCCGCGACATTGAATGTGCACATGGCATCGTTCGCGAATTCAACTTCGACCAGAGTCCCTCGCGTGAACTTTGCGAACATCAATTTTTCCAATTTAAAACTATTAAACGCATCCGGAACAGACGCCTTGCACTACTCGGATTCTACACCTGACGTTCAACAGATCGTGTATAGCACTGCCATGCAGAAGACCGTTTTACCTATAGCGCCCCCCTTCTCCAATCCATCGTGGGTGTTGGACTTTCATGGTCCTGCGCTGGGCTGTGAGCATGCCGACGACAAGCTTTACCGCGATGCCATGGAAAACGTGCGATCGACAATGATAAATGCTACTCTTATCGACGTGGATAAAACGTTATTGGCTTCTTCGTTTGGATATCTGGCATGGATGCCAAACGGAAACGGACACGGATACGGCTCGCTGCCATTTATTCAAGGCTATGTTGATGAAGAGTTGTACAATGAACTTCCGGGCACAGTGTACGATATATTCCCAGGGAAATACGACTCTCAGACAATGGGCCTCTTGCAACTCTATATGGTCGTTTTTCCACATTTGTTGGCTCAAGGTAATCTATCGAATGCGGACTTTAATCGCACTACGGAAGATGCAACATTTCTTACTTGTACGCTGTACAATGCATCATATACGACCAACTTCACTTGTTCCAATGGTCAGCAGAACATTGAGCTACCCAAGGTTGAGCGCTTGAATGAGGTGGACTATCTGGATAATATGTATACCTATTCTGGTTCCGGAGACCTCACTGGAATACATAATAAGACGGCTATGGAAATTTTTTCCTACCAGTCTATCATGGCACAGTTCGGAAGTCTCTTGGCCGGTAATATCAACAAGGAAACATACCATGTTGAGGATACTACAAGGTTGAAAGGAAGTAGCAGGAACATATACAGTACCAATTCATCATCAATTAGGGTTGATCAGACTAGTGTCATGACAACTGAACTATCCAACACAAATGAATTTAGCGCACTAAGTAGGGCCATCTATGAAGACAACCATGAGGATTCCTTCAGCAATTTCTGGCGTGAACAGTCTATCATACAGCCTAATAACACATCGATTCCCTTGTCAGATGCTTTAGAGCAATTGTTTCAGAACATAACGCTTTCAATGATGAGTTCGAGCGTATTCCAGTATGCCTTATTCCTTTCTCTTTTGTTTGATCATGCTAATAAATCACTCCATTACAGGCCGAATTACTCCATGTCAGATATCCCAGACGTGAATGTAACCATGATCACCTACCACAACATATACGCCTACTCACAATCCATCCTTTGGACTGCTTACGGTACTGCCCTAGCTGTGTCGTTCCTCGGCGTTATCCTGGGCGTGACAATCTTTTTTGTCAAACATGGCTCCTACAGCAGCAAATTTTCTACCATAATGCGGACGACTAGAACCGCGGACATTTCGACCGGACTCAATGCAGAAGATGTCAAGGGCATGGATTCGACTCCAGGTCATATAATCGATGCAAGTATATATTTCAATGATGGAATGAGCCAGAAACCCGGTAAGAACGTTACAAATGTCGAGTCAAATGCGGAGACAGAAGTACCAGAGACGGTGGAGAGAACACAGATATCAGAGGTATCAGAGCCGACAGAAGCAGGATTCGATGGAGAATCAAGCCCAGTCTCGGATCAGGAGTCGCGGTCACCAAGCTGGTTCGTTGATATGCAACGGGATCATGGGGCCGACCATTAGCTGTTTACTTTCTATTTGTCTGCATATGGGAAGGACTTGAAAGAGAAACATCTCAACGCAGCTTCACAATTTGGTTTCTGATCTGTAAATGGCTGAAAATCGTGTGATTGTTCCGTAGCATGTCTCATCATGCCAGAAAAGCTAGTGTATACAATGACATAAATATCCTTTAATGTACCATTATTATTGTATTGGTTCCTCTCAGCTAGTAAGCATGTATAGGCATCTTAGTAGCTGTCAATGCATTGGCAGGAGCTTGAATACAGATGGGGAACGTAGTTCCCCGAGGAGTGCTAATTTACTAAGCACCTTGGAAAGACCGGCTTGAAATGGATCAGACGGACGCTATGTCAGCACTGTAGCTGCATATTGGTGGTGAGCATCCATACCGAGGCAAATCACGATACTGTTTATCTAGTGTCAGCTAGTTCTCCATACAGGGAACGCTATTGGAATGGGCTTAACCTTTTAACATAAACGCGAGAGCCATCAGATTCACTCCGAGTGATGATCGGTATCCATTTTTATGCCCAGCTAGTACCATGGAAGGTCCCCAGACTCTGCTCCGTGCCCTCAAATACTCCTTCAAACAGTCGTGGATGCCCTCCGTGATGTTCAGTCTGTTTTATTAGATCCGACATGGGCAGCACCAGTGGCAACTCATCGCAAGCGTTCGTGATTCTCTCAGATGTTGGATATTACACCAGAACCTCGCAGCCCCATGATCCTCTGGTGGTTGATCAAGAGCCTCCGGGCATGGAGAGACGCGAGCCTCCCGAAAAGCCAAGCTACCATTTCACCAACATGAAAGACCTTGAAAAAGCAGCAAAAGAAGTACCCGAACAAGGCACGGAAGGTGAACAATGTTGTTCATGGATTCATCAAATCCGTTCACGAAGTCGCCAAATTGGGCGTTCTGAACGCGTTGAACGAGGTGCGGGAAGCACTGCAGAGAATTCAGCAGGACACAACCCACCTCCGCCAACGCGTGTCTAAGATCGAAATCAAGACAGACCAGTCTAATACACATACGGTTTCGGGAACGACCGATTCGGCCACTTTTTGGCAAGGGCTGCGTAACAAGACACGGTGGCAGAATTTGCACCAGACTGGCTCACCGTCGTCTCAGTCCCCCTCCCCTGGTCAAACCTCCGCTCCAGGAATGCCACACGCAGAACTTGCAGCTGATTTCGAAGTCACTCTCAAGATCCGCGATCTTGCAATGCGGGAAAATCTCCGCCAGGGAACTTCCTCTGATGTGGTCAGGATGGCTGAACGCTCACGGGAGAAAGCAGTCCAAAAGGCAATCAATACGGCGCTGGCCGGGACGAGTTTTATCGCGGCCAGCATGCTGCCATCAGGGGACATCTGCCTGCGAGCAGGCAGCGCTGCAGATGTTGAAGTGCTCGAGGTTGGCTCAGAATGAGTGCAAAAGATGTCAAACACAGTATTGAGCCAGCAATGACTCTCAGAGTGGAATCCAGACATTCCGAATAATAATTTATCCCCATAGCGCTCACGGAGTTTATCTAATTGAGTTGGTTTTAGCAAGACAATATGTATGCTCTACAGAGAGAAACGTACGGCGATTTTAGGGAGGTGGGAATTCAGAGCCTTCAGACAGCATGAGTTGCGATGAGGAGACGCCCATTCTGTTAAAGAAATCTAGAATATCTATATTATCGTTTTTATCCAGCTCTGTTGGAAATGGAATGCAGAGAATGAATCATAATAACTAGTTAACTACAGGCGAAGTCTGTAAAGTTGATTTCCAGTGGCTGTGGCAGATTCATGAGATTATCTTCTGCTAAGCGGGTATAAAGCTCTATAGCCTCAAGCTCTTGGTTTCGACAATATTCATGTCTATAAAAAGAGTACTAGCAGGCATTTAAACAAATCCCGTGTCAGATGATTCATTGTAGACTCGAGCATGGTAGACCCAAATTTATATTACTGCTGGACCTACGGGAGCTTGGATATGTTGAGGTGGTTCTGCTTCGGTTTCTAGATAAATACAACGGAGATGAAGCTGGCTTAGGTATTCAGAGTCCGTAGCGAGTATCTCGGGGCCACTCGCAGAATAATGGCTACAATTATACACCTCTTATATGCCCGGGGCCAATTGACTGACTGACCAATCACAACACCCGCGCACAATCAGCAGCTCCGCGAATCTTTTACACTACGATTCTGCACAACGGCTGGGACAAGATCCCAAAAGAGAAACGCAGACAGCAGTTCCCTCGCTACCAGCAACCATCCGCGGGATTGACGGGTGAGCGATTCTTTTATTGGGTTTGCGGGCATTGCGTGTATGAAGCTCCGATGGCGTGACTCCTTGGCTGAGTATTTAAGATTCGGACATCCTACTGACAATTGTGCAGGGACAATTTTGGCTATATCGCTTAACGAATTGCTGGAATGCTAGCCAAAAGCGTCGCGGTTATCGGCGCGGGGCCTGCAGGGGCCATCACGGTCGATGCTCTGGTGCAGGAAAAGACCTTTGATACGGTCCGGGTATTCGAGCGCCAGGACCAGTCCGGTGGATGCTGGTATGTGCGGAGAAACGGGGCTCTCTACAGGCGACGATCGACTTATGATTAACAGAGACAACCTATGTATACAGGATCCATCGCCCAAATGAACCCCGACTACCACTAGACATCGACAAACTCTCCACCAGAACGGCCGATACGCCCATTCGCATCCCCTCTCAATTGCCATGCCATGCCCCCGCCGTTTCTCAGAACCGTTTCGCCGACTCGCACATCTACCCCACGCTCGAGACCAATGTCGACGCTTCGGTTATGTCGTTTTCGCAGGAGACTATCCCCCCCGTCCGGTCTGAGCGGTCGATTGCCCTGCACGGTCCGGATACGCCGTTTCGGCACCACACTGTTGTCAAGAAATATATCGACGGTTTGTTCAATCGCAATGGGTACCAGGATCTGGTCGAGTACAATACCACGGTTGAGCGGGCGGTGAAGAGTCCGGAGTCGGGGAAGTGGGAGCTCACGTTACGGCGGGGTGAGAAGAGGGATCTGGACTATTGGTGGACGGAGTCGTTTGATGGACTTGTTATTGCGACGGGGCATTATTCTGTGCCGTATATTCCTGCTATTCCTGGGTTGAAGGAGTTTGCGGAACGGTATCCGGGGGGTGTTGAGCATACCAAGCAATATCGGGGTCCGGAGGGGTATCGCGGAAAGGTATTCTCTCTTTCCCAGCTTGACACCTGAAAGAACGACCCTAACTCGAACAGAAAGTGGTCACAGTGGGAGCATCCGTCTCTGCAGCAGACACAGCAGTTAGTCTGATCGACCACGCCCAAGCACCCATCTACACCGTGACCCGCGGAAAATACAACGTTTACTTCGGAGGACAAGCGTTTAAGCACCCCCAGCTTTCAGAACGGCCGCCTATCTCGCATATTTCCGTCGACGACCAGACCGTCCATTTTGAGGATGGCACCTCCGCAACGGGTGTAGACCATATCATCTTCGGAACCGGGTTTAGCTGGACACTCCCGTTCCTTCCTGACATTCCAACGAGGAATAACCGCGTCCCGGATCTATACCAGCATGTCTTTCACCAACGGGATCCAAGCCTCATTTTCATCGGCGCTGTACGTCCCTCCCACATCGTCCATCCCACCAAAGGCTAACATGTAACAACGCAGGTCGGCACCGGCCTAACATTCAAAATCTTCGAATGGCAAGCCGTCGCAGCAGCCCGCGTCCTCGCTGGAAAAGCCTCCCTCCCACCCCTCGAAGACCAACAGCGCTGGGAAACAGACCGCATCGCTGTAAAAGGCGACGGGCCTGGTTTCACGTTAATACATCCTGATTTCAAGGATTATTTCGAGGAGATGAGACGGTTAGCTGGGGAGCCTGGGGAGGGGCAGCCGGGACGGAGGTTGCCGGTGTTTGAACAGAAATGGGTGGATGATTTCTGGGCTGGGCATGAGAAGAGGGTTGCTATGTGGAAGAGGTTGAATGGGGAAGGAAGAGGGTATCGATTGTGATCCATCTATCTGGATATGGACTGCATAATACTAGACCATACTGATGAACATATGGATAGATGCATATATTATATACCAATTAAAAAGGCATATCACAGACATAACTACTAGCAGCTCACTGTCATCTTAACATACAATCAAAATCACTGCCAATGGTCCTACTCCAATCCCCTTATCGTCGTCTGCGTCTTCACCTTCCCCTTCCCTTGCCCATCCTCTACATCCCCAGCCTCTTCCTCTTGCACAGCCCCTCCAACCCCAACACCATTAACCACCCTAAACGCCACCCTCCTTCCCTCCAAATACCTCTCATCAACCCACCTCAACACCCCCGTCATAATTCCAACAACTACAACCAACCCCGCCGCACTCTCCCAACCAACCCTATAAACCGGCGCCTCAGCAGCCGGCCAAACAAGAACCTGCGACCACGCCGAAATCGCATAATACCCCGCCACAGCAACGCCCACAATTAACGCCCGGCTCTCCGGGTCCTGCGGGATGAGATCGGATAGCCAGGCGAATATCAGCGGCGCTGTGCCTAGTGGGATGTAGGAGAGGAAATAGGAGGCGTAAGCTGCCGAGAGGGGGAGGGTGGTTGGTTGGGCTGTCCAGAAAGACATGATTATGCAGGGGATGAGGGCGACCACACACTGTGTGATGATAAGTGTCCAGCGCGTGCGGAGAAGATCAGATAGTAGAGCCCAGAACCACACAAACACGACGTTGATGGCGGAGCCGGCGATGGGAATCGCGTTGACTTGTGCTGTGCTCCAACGACGACTTCCATCCGGCCTCTTGACCCATTCCAAGAACAGCGAGAAGTAGTTGTATCCGTATGTTCCTAGGACAGATGCACAGTACAGTACCGTGATGAAGTACACGACCCACCCCGAAAACGTCCGCTTAACAGCATCCCAAGACATGCGTTTTGGCTCTGCGCGGCCATTTCTTGCGAGTCTGTGCATGGATAGCTCTGCGTCAATGGTTTTATCGAACCAGACTGCTCGTGGGTTTGGTTTATTAGGAAGATCAGGGATCATGATGAAACCCGCGAAACCCCATACAACAGTGATAATCGCATTAATAACAAACAGCCATCGCCAACCAGCCAGACCGGCATGATTATCCAGTGTCTTCGTAATAGCCGCTTGCAGCGCGCCAGAGAGCATCTGCCCAACTGCTTGACAGGAGTGATAGAAACCCATTCGTTTAGCGAGTTCGGTGGGTGTGTACCAGTGCACTTTAACTCATCAGCCCTCTATTTCAAATGATATGTTGTGGAGGGAAAGGGACAGGAACGCACTAAACAAAGTAATCATCCCCGGCCACGCACTACTCTCACAGAGACCCAGGAACACCCGCAACACATAGACTTGTTTTGCGCTGGTTACCATTGCCATGAGACCAGTCAGGAAGCCCCAGAGGATTTCAAGGCCTGGGAGCCAGAAGCTGGGGCGGACATAGGTTAGGATTATTTGAGAGGGGATGAGCATGATGCAGTAGGCGACATTGAATGTTGTTGTGAAACTTCTACCTATTAGTATTGCTTAATGGTGGCTATATGGGGCAGAGAGGAGGGGGAGATACTAGTTCAGTTCATTGCCGTGGAGATGGAGGTCTTCTTTCATGCCGGAGACGTAGGCGTTGTTGATATTTTGTTGGTCGAGGTATTTGATCACTGTTCGTCAGGTCGGTCTTCAACCTTCAAGTCATTTCCGAAAGTGGACATATGGCTCACTCACCCTGCGAAATACACCCAAACGTTAACAGAAACATATCCAGCCGCCGGACAAGAGCCCGTTCCTCAGAGGAGCGGGCATTGTTTGAACCTCCTTGCGAGGTACGTCTGTTGAATACACGCTTGAAAGATGCCATTTCTTTCTACAAGTATTCCGTACTATCGAAGGATGGTACGGCAAGCAGTATTCATACCCCCTCCCAGACAGGTAGTATCACGATAGGCATTCCCCCGCCAATAACCGGCTCCTCTCTATCATAGTTATCAGAATGCACTAGTATCCCATCCCTGTCTGGAATAACCGTAACCTCATGATAAGGAATGTTGATTGATTGATAAGATCGGCGACCCCGCGAGATATGCACACCTCTTCCACTCCAACACCATATACAACTCCAACATCACAAAATGCCCCAAGGAAACACCCTCCCTAATGCCTCCCCCAGCTTAAGCTACTGGCAGCGAACAACCCGCTCATTTCCCCATCTCCACGCAAACCGCACCACGCCCGTTCCAACCTCGGCAAAGTACGTGGTCATCGGATCGGGCATTACGGGGGCTCTAACAGCGTTTGAATTACTCGAGGCAGGCGTCAATGGAAGAGATGTTGTTATTCTCGAGGCTAGAGAGGCTGCTGGTGGTGCTAGTTCGCGGAATGCGGGCCATGTGAGGCCAGGTGTGTTTCCCTCTTTCTTTTACTAGCAATTGAATAGGTGGTTGATAATAAGGTGATGGTAGATGCATTCAGAGGCTTCACGGCATATGCTAAAATTCATGGTGCCGAGCAAGCCCTCAAAGTCATCGCCAACGAGCGCCTCGTTCTACAAAAAGTCAACGAATTCGTAAACAAGCATAAGGTCTCCTGCGACTTCCACCACACAACAACATTTGACATCTGCATGACCCCCGACTTCGCAGAGTACGAAGCTGCGAGCCTCAACGCATACAAAAACGCAGGCGGCGATGTATCTCACGTCACATATTACACTGGACCAGAAGCGCAGGCAAAAACGAACGTCCCCGGTGCGGTGGCTGCGTACGAATGGCCGGCTGGTTCGAGCCATCCGGCGAAGTTGGCGCAGTTTCTTTTGGATGGTGTGATAGAGAGAGGTGCGAGGCTGTTTACGTTTTGCCCGGCTGTAGATATAGTGCGGTCGTCGGATACTGGGCCTGGGTTATGGGATGTACATACGCCCCGGGGAACGGTGATCGCTCAGAAACTCATACATTGCACCAACGCGCATGCTGCATTTTTACTACCGCTGCTGGATGACTATATCACGCCGAACCGCGCCCAGGCACATTCGTTGATCCCGACGGCTGCGTTTACAGGGACGAATGTCCTCCGGAGTACGTTCTCGCTGCGCTACAGTCTGCACCATTTCTACTCCCTTATCCAGCGGCAAGAAGACGGTTCGCTTATTCTGGGCGTGTCGCGGTCAAATCCTACGCTTAGCAGGGAGACGATTGACGAGCGGTTGAGTACGGATGATAGCAAGTATAATGAGGAGATTATGCAGGATGCACTGCGTAGTATCGGTGAGATTTTCCCCAACTATAGTGCAGAGGATGCGATGCACGGTGAAGGCCTGGACCATGCTTGGACAGGGATTATTGCGATGACGGCGGATTCGGTGCCGTTTGTTGGGGAGGTTGAGGGGTTCCCGGGGCAGTTTGTTTGTGCAGGGTTTAATGGGCATGGTGAGTGCTTGTTTTTGATGTCGTAGAAATGAAGCTGACTCTGCAGGTATGGCGCGCATTTTTACGTGTGCGCCAGGTATTGCTCAATTGGTGCTTGGGGAGGAGTGGCAGCAAACTGGGCTACCTGAGTGCTTTCAGATCAGCAAGGAGAGACTCGGTAGACTGTCATCTCAATCCGTGCCATCAGTTTGGTGATTACAGCGAAGTACATGGTCACGCATGTTTGTAAATAGACTGCCCATGCGAAGCGTATATATTCAGTAGGGCGAATCAACCACATCCATGTGCAAAACCAAAAAGTCAAACAAGTATCAACAATCCAGGCTGTTGTGGTATATACAAGGCAGCAAAGGAACCTTGAGATCCAATATTGACCAAAAATATGTATACACGTATCTAAACGAAAGTAGAAGATGTATATAATAAAGACAATATAAGTAAAGAAAAGAAAAGAAAAAGAAAAAAAAAAATGTACGGTCAAAAAGTCGTAAGAAGGAGTTCACTCCCAAACCCCAAGACGCCAAACACCCACGGGGGTAATCCCCGGACCAGATCGGCCTGCGATAGGGCGGGAGATTACCCGCCCAAGTCCGTGGGAGACTGAGTATAGCGTGGTCTCCCTGTTGATGGCGGACTAGACCAGAACTTGTTTCGTTGGAATACTCGTGGGTCGACGGCTAAGAAACCGGTTGATAACCCTTGTTGCGGAGCTCACTTTGCTTCCAGTCCGTCTGGAAGTTGCTCATCTCGGCCCGGTCTTGGTTCCAGTTGGAGTCGTCGAGAGCGTTTTCGAGGCGGCCCTTGCGGCGTTGTCTGATGCAGTATAAAATAAGCCCGGCGATACCAATGGCACCAACGGCACCAGCACCGATACCAACACCAGCCTTTGCACCAGTAGGCAGTTCATCCCACTTCTCGGAGAGGGACTTCGGTGGTGGCTTGTTCAGTTCTGTGACAGTGGTAGAGTTGCCCCTAGTGACAATCAGCATCGTGCATATAATCAACGGTAGAAAAGGAAGACATACTCGACAACTTTGATGCTCTCCCAGTCACCGCTATGGTCTGTGTATTCGTATTCCTTGCCGGACGAAAAGTCGTGCACGCGGACCCTGTCAACAACCATGGTGTAGGGACCCTTGTCGTAGTCGACCTCACCACCTGCCCACTCAATGGTGCCCAGAGGGTTACCAGAATCACCAGCGGGCCAGATGCCAAAACGAACGTTACTCGGGGTCTGGGGGAAGTTCTTTCCATCCAAAGCGTCTTCGTATTTTAGAGTGCGGACCAATTCCTGATCCAGCCACCACTCCACCTTCTCCTTGGTCCAGTAGGTAGTGTAGTTGTGAAACTCGGTATCGGCGTTGGAGACGTCGTGGTAGCCGCCACGGTCGTAGCTCGAGTCGTTTCCTTTGCCATAGTAGTTGGACTGCACCTGGGAGGTGTTGTAACCGACCCATTCCCAGTCAATCTCGTCCAAGTCGTCGGACTGCAGGACAACACTGCTGACAATACCACCACCCTTGGCCATCTTGACGTGAGTCTCGACAATTCCGAAGAAGATAAAAAACTTGGACTGCAACGTGGGGGAGTCCAGCTTCTTCTTAATGGAGAATTCGGCTCCGTCCTTGGTCCAGTCGATTTCGCCATTGGTCGTGGCCCAGATGCTCTCGTCTTGCGTTCCGTTGAAAACCCACGTGTGGTTCGTACCCAGGGCAGGGTCAGCCGGACAGTCCTTCTTGGTAGGGTTGCATTTGGTGTAGGTCTGGGCGTGGACGGAGGCGATACAGGCCAGCAATAGGCCGATAAAGAAGCGGGCGAGCATGGCGGCGTTTGCGATACAGGTCAAATGAAAGAAACGAAGGAATCTCTTGCTGTAGGCGAGGGCGAGCAGATATATTGCTCAATAGTTGCTAAGAAAGAATGGCTGGCCAACGGACAAAGGCCAAAAAGGAGTGGAAGTGCGCTGAAACGCACGAGCAAGGAATGAACGAGGGACAACAGCCCACCACAGCAAGAGAGCGCGATAGATTCGAGAGAAGCGGAATAAGCAGAACAAGAATAGAAGAGGGAAGAAAAAGAGGAGAATGAAAGGAAAAGACAGAGATCGAACCCGTGACCGGCGGCAAATTCAACCGCTGAATTATTCTTAGCGCTGCTGTAAGGGGCTTTCCTATTCGGGTAATCTACGCTTGGTCCAGACCCCGCCTCTAATCCCGATAAGGCTAGCCCGCCGTGTTAATCAAGATCTAGCTTTATTGGGCAGTGATCGGCAGGAGCCGACGAGGGCCCGGGGTTTATCCCGGTCTGTGATTGGCTGTGGCTTGATGACCTAATCTGCAGGGTCAGGTGACTGATTTACTGATCTGATCCTGAATATGATTTACATATGGATATCGTTAAACATTTACTCGTATATTTGCAGTCAATAACACTCTCGCGCTCTCTACTATGCGTGCACTATGTAGTACTTACAAAAACTTGCAAAAATTGAGACTAGCCAAGCAAACCAAGCAAACCCGCTGAAACTAGTGCCGTCCGAGGGTCCGCCACAGACCCTGATTCTTTAATACAGGAGAGTGGTGGCAAACAGAAAAGGGGCTTATCTTTACGGAGTCGATACGGTTCTGCTCCGGCATTCATAGCCTGCTCTATTTCTGTATCTACAGAGGACATCTAGTGACACCGTCAATGCACAATGCTTGTTTCTCGCTTAGTGCGCCGAGTTGGTGTGCTATTTCAATGTTGTCAAAGCGCACTGTTTAAGACATCCGTTGAAATAATCAAGAAAGAACACCTCCGAGACATGTCATCATAAACATCCGAGTCGTGGCAAGCACATCGAGTCATAGCCATAGCAGACATAACAGTTCGTCAATCATTCGAATGCACTGAATCAGGTCATATACACCCTCGACGGCCGTCTCGGCTCATCCCGATACCTCGGTCGCGAACGGCTCCCCTTCTCCACGTATTCCACCACAGACGGGCTACTCGTGCGCCGTCTACGCCGTCGACCGCCCGTCCCGGCCCCAGGAACGTATCCAACATCAGACTCTCCACCGCTCCAAGCACCCTTTAAATTGCACACTTTCCACAGCCAGATCAGCAGCAGTGTGCCTGCGATCGATCCGATGACGATTCCTGCGATGCCGCCGCCGGATATGGTACTGGGGCAGGTATCACCGCTGTCGGAGGATTGACGGGCGAGAACGGGGGCCTGGTTGAGATGTGCGATCCAGATGAGCGGTTCGGTTCCACGGGATGAACATCGGGAGCGATCCGGGGAACTGGCTTACCATTTTGGTGGATTCTTGAACCGGTGGTGCGGAGTACTGTGAGTGCCTGGGCCAAATCTGTGCAGGACTTGCTTCCCTATGAGAACAAGAGAAAGAGAAGAGCGCCTTTTTATCGCGTTCAAGGATGTTCTCCCGCACTGACGTCAAGAGCACGTCTTGCGACGATCGCGGCAGAGCCGGAGTCAACTATACAACAGGAGATACTGAGTGGAATCCCACTATACTATATGTACAGTGCCTGGCAGGACCAGATATGTGTTTAGCTGCCATGCACGACATAGCTATATCGCGTCTGCAGCAACTGAGACCCGTTTCGGGCCATTTATATGGGGTTACTGTACTATTCGTTGTGCTGGTGGCAGGCGGGGTAATCAGGTGATTTACATCCGGTTGAATCCTCTGGCAGTGATCAACTCGCTGAGGCATGACATGGATAAGAAAACCTGGAAGGATGGCAGAAGTGGAGAAGGCCTCCGGGGTGTATACTACAGTAGGTAGTGAAGCCGGTCAAGCTACCGACACCATAGTACCCCATGTTTCACTGCGGCGTGCTCTGATGCCGTGTTCAGTGGATTTATATCTTGTGCAGGGTAGAAAAGACTGCTTCTCGCTCTTGCGTCGTCCAACAATACATGGAGGCCGGGCTTTCCGGGTCTTTAATCAAAAAAGAGCGCCAACAGCTAGAAAACTTCGAGAACGAATATATACTCCCATTGAATAAACATGTCTTCGTGACAGCAGGGGTTTTAACTCCCTATACGATAAATCAGGAAACCAGTTCAAATGCTTTAATGTATTCCCTGCTGATGCGTTGTGAATGCGGCCTAGCACCAATGACATCCAAATATATCGAGAACACCCGGCTACAGACAATCGCGCAAAATAGATAGAGATATATTCTTAGTCTTTAGAATTTGAAAACAGCCCATATCAACTGTCGCTGCGCAGGTTTTAAATAGGGCATCCTACTGGTAAGGAGAACGACTTTCTGAAAAAGAAAAGGCCCCAGACCACTGTTCATCAGGACAAGTGATCGCCACACGAAAAGTTTTGAACCTAGCCACGGCTTTCTCGGTACGTACGAGACTACACTAGTTCTACCGGCGTACAGTGGACTGCGAATTCGAGCTATCGCGTCCCCAAAAATGAAGACAGGTGGGCCAACTTGCATGAAACGCTGTCGGATGTCATGGGGTTAGGCCCAAGTACAACTTGACACACGCAAGAACAAAAGTCGGAATATCCGACTGAGATAGGAGGCTGGTCAAGCCATGGACCGCACAGAGGTTAAGCATGCTCTCCCCATGACGGAGAACCGTACCTTAGTCGACTATCAGGCGGGGGCCCCTTCTCTGAGGGGAAGCTTCACCGGATTCGCCGTACTGTACACGAATGGCATCAGGCTTTGCATCAGGGGCTGTCATGGGATGAGCAATTTCTCCAGAAACGAGAAGACCTAGAGATTAACCCAGACAATTCCCAGTACATTGGGTCTGGAGTAAAACTGAACAGCCAGTACAAGGTGATACTGGTATCCCGGAGTTTTAGGGTTTTGGTAGCCCTGGCTGCGTGCTCCAATTGGAAACTTCACCATGTGGATACTGCCACAAATGCACATCTTGAGGAATGTCTTCATCGGATTTTCCAAGCTCCTCAAAGACAAGCGCTCAGGAAAGCGTGGTCATCTCCCACAGGTCCTGTAAGGTCTTTCATGAACTGGCCAAAGACGGGCATTTGCGCTTTGCAGCGGAGTCTAAGTCAACAATCAGAGTGGGGGATGCCACTTTGCCACTGAAGGACAAAACGGCGTCGAAGAATTCGATGCTGGATTCAAATGCTGGATATTATGGCAACTTGAAACGCTACTCTCTGGATGTTTAGAGGGAGGTCACGGGGCAAATGATTCAGAGCAATCAGCCAGTTGTTTGACAAAATTGCTGCTGAAGATGACCTTATTTCTTCCACAGTGACACCTTTTCGCCGAGCTCACAGAATCGCTCACTTCTCGCGTAGCAATATGCTAGGAAGCACGCTGTATCTTTTGAAAGGAAAACGAGAAAAGTTACCATATCGACTTAGAACACTGCGGGCAGTGCTATCTGCTCGGGGTATCTTCGGAATAATAGCAATATGAAGAGAAAATAGCGCCTCAGCTAGTATCTTCTGCCAACCCAAAATAAGAAACGACTATCTCCCGCTCAAACAGCGAACGCGTATGGTACCCCGTAGTTTAAAGCAGCTGCCTAGGAAGGCTGCGCTAAATTAAGCACGCGTTGCGTAGGGCTAAGCAACTCCACGTGGAGATTTCTCGGCCCTACAATTGCAACGGCAGATCTCAACAACAGCAACCAATCTTCTACGATGCTCAATTCACTGGCGTACACCATTCTATCCATGTAATCTATACCTCGCTTAGCAGTGGCGCCTGTCATGTCATTTTCAGGAAATCATTGGAACGTACCGGTGAAATCATGTCCGCCACTACGCCACACCCTGTGGGGTCGGGCTTGCGTATACTCAATGGCGACGCCTTATCTTCATGCATACTGCGTTAGTGACAGGTTGAACCGAGGCATCGCCGAGAGGAAGAATATATAAGGGCGTGGATAGCCCAGCCGTATGCTCTATCACTCATCGACATCTTCGTCTTCATTTACAATCACAACATCCTCTACAATCACAACATCCTCTACAAGTACCTCTGCACCACACGACCGACTGAACACCAAATCATAAAACCAACCAACATGTACGGCCATCACCATCACCACGGTCCCCCTGGCGCCAGTCATCACGGCAGTCCTAGAGGCCCGGGTGGCCCGGGTGGCTTTGGCGGTCCTGCTGGTTTCGGAGGACCTGGAGGACCTTGCGGCCCTGGACAGCATGGTCATCACCACGGACACCATGGACACCACGCACCAGGAGGTTTTGGCAGCCCCGGCCCCATGGGCCACAACCCCGGCTTCGAGAAATTCGGTCCACCGGGCGCCGGACCTCACGATAACCCACCTCCATACAACCACATCGATGGACCCGGACCCGGCTTTGGTCCTGGTCCCAACCACGGTCCTGGATTTGGGCCTGGACTTGGACCTCAGGGACATCATGGATACGGGCCGACTCAACATAGATCTAGACATCATGGTCCTCCCGGTGGTCCGAGTGGTCCTAGCGGTTTCGGTGGTCCTGGGCCTACTGGTTTCGGACACCATGGCGGTCATGGAAATCACGGTCATCACGGACCGGTATGTTGGAATTCCTCTTAAAGAGAAATACATTGGACGATTTGCTAACTGCGGTTCAAAGCATTAGCCTCAGCAGCAACATCATCACGGACTTCTGGGGAAGATTTTGCATCATCGTCACCATTAACCATGATCATTGTGGCAAGATATGAATTTTGATTGGATTGAAAAGCATTCTGTTTGTCCCTTTTCTTTTCTTTTTTTTTTTTTTGATTGATACCCAATTTGGATGCTGTGTTTAGAATTCCGTTATTGTTATAAACGAGGGCATATTCACTCGGTTGAATCATATATAAACCAATGCTCAAGATAGAAACATAAAAATAAACCATAAAAATGAACAAGAAAAAACCCTAACCCTTTGCATAGTATATTTAATCCAAAGCAAGAAACAGAACACCAATCCCAACCATAGGCAAATTGCATATGTTCATAAAACCATACACCAAAATCATTATCGTCCCGTGATATAATCCTTGTTCTCGATCGTTACACTCTTGGTCATATGGTTGACCTTGTACACTCCCACCAGGCGAGAGGCAAGTTCGAACTGTTGATCGTTAGACAAGGATCTGATAAGAGTGGAGGACAGCAACTTACCATGTTGTTTCTGAGCGAAATAACGATAAACTGTGCATTCTTTGTCCTCTCCTTGATATACGACGCCACAATCGAAACCTAACCTGTCAGTAAACACACTTATAATTGGTAGGAGGCAAACTCACGTTTCTAAAGTCGAGGGCGGCATCAATCTCATCCATGACATACAGCGGCGTGGGTTTGTAATGGTGGAGCGCAAACACCAACGCCAAACTGGACAGCGTCTTCTCACCACCAGACAAGTTGCTGATGTTCTTCCAGCTTTTCTTCGGCGGCATCACGGAGAACATGATACCCTCCGAGAAAGGATCGAGCGAGTCGACCAGTTCCAGTTCCGCGTTACCACCCATGGTGATCATTTGATACATCTCCTTCAAACGGAGCGAGATGGTGCTGAAGCCCTCCATGAATCCGTTCAAGCGAGAGGACCGGAGACCGTCTAGGCGTGCCTTGGCGCTATCACGGGATGCCAGTGCTGTGGCCAGATCGGCGGAACGGGACGAGTGTTCGGCTGTGCGGCGACGGTATTCTTCGATGACTGACAAGTCGACAGACGCACTCTGGGTCTTCTCCTCGAGGGCCGCGATGACAGCCTTCAAAGACTCCTTGTTCATCTCGTCCAGCTCATCCTTGGTGAAGGTTTGGAGCTCTGCGGGTTCCTGGTCGTCATCGCCAAGGTCACTGACATTCTGAAGCGTCAAGTTCGACAGCTTCTCCTGCCAGTAGCGTCCTCGCTTCTCATTTTCGGAAAGGGCCTTTTGGTTCTCCTCGAGTTTGTTGCGCATTTCAATCTCGGAAGCCCGGCTCTCGTTCAACTCCGCCACCTTATCATCCAGCTCATCCTTCATAGACTTGAGTTCACCCTTCTTCGTCTCGAGAGCCTACACCGTATTTGTTAGCCGTAGTCAACAGAGCATGCAATAATTTAATCTTACCTCCTGAGCATCCTCAACCCTTTGCCTCCAGCCAGATGCATCGTTGGACTGATTCTCCACGTCCGCCTCCAACTTCTCAAGACCCTCAGAGACCTGTTCAAGCTCCTTCTCAGCATCAGCACGAGATTTCTGGTGCTTGCCAATCTGCTTCTCATTCTTGGACTTCTCGACTTCAGCGTTGGAGATCTCATCGGCAAGAAGGCCGATCTGCTCCTTCAGACCATCGACCTTGGCCTTCTGGCTTCGCAACCGGACACCACCAACCTCCATGATCTTGTCTTGGAGGGATTGGATTTCCTCCTCAATCCCGCCCCTCTGTTCACGGAGTCCTTCAATTTCCCCCTCAAGGGAAGCAATCTGCTTCTCGAGAGCGGCCGCCTGGCCAACGTCGCCCTTGGAAGGCTTGTGCTCTACGCCCAATTCCTTGACTCTGCGCTGGGCATCAGTAAGAGCACGACTGGCACTTTCAATTTCAAGCGTGATCTTCTGGATCTTGGTATCGATTCGAGGGATCTCTTCGGTCTTCTCGCGCATCATAGCCTCGATATTCCGTTGCTTCTCCTGGAAGACGACGAATTTCCTCTCCGTCTCCTCGAGGTTTTCTTCCAATTTGATGACTTGTTCCCTGCTCGTGTCGGCAACCTGCTTCGAAGACATTCCACCACGGGCAACGCGCGTTCCACCACCACTCATGGTACCGGACACGTCAATGAGTTGACCGTCCAGTGTCACGACACGCCAGCGACGAGCACCATAAGCAATGCGGTTTGCATGCTCAAGATCCTTGGCAACCAGTGTGTTTTGCATGACACTGTAGAAAGCCGGTGCAAACTTCGGGTCCTTGGGCTTGACGAGGTCGAAAAGACGTGGGACACTTTCGGGAGTGTAAATACTCGACATGTCCCTACGGGGCAAACGGTCGAGAAGGATGAAGTTGGCACGACCAAGGTTATTCTTCCTGAGATAGTCGATACATTGCTGACCAACTTCAACGGAATCCACAACCATGTTCTCCAACGCTGGGCACGCGGTCGAAATGGCAACATCATATTTCTCGTCGATCGTACCAAGGTTTCCTAATCTTCCATGGAACCCATCAATACGTCCAGACTCCTTGAGACGCATAAGACCGGTCAACACGCTGCCACGGTTTTGGGTGCTTTGCAGACTGGCCCTCGCCTCGTCCGCCTTTTGACGTGCACTAGAAACGTGGGTGCGAACCTCCGGCTCCCGCTGAGAGTACTTTTTAAGGTCACTCTTGAGCTTGGCCACTTCCTCCTCCAGCGTAGCCCTCTGGGACTTGTGCTCTTCCAGGTCATTTTGTTTGGCGGCAAGTGTTTCTTCAATTGATGAGACCTTCGACTGCGCTTCTTCCAACAGGACGGTACCAGCGTTGCTTCTCTCGCGGAGGATGTCAAGTTCACTTTGTGCAACAGCAACCGCGGATTGCTTCTGGTTTATTTTCTCGTCCCATGGCTCCAAGGATCGTTGCCTGGCAGTAATTTTATCGGACAGGCCTTGTGTCTTACCCTTCAGTCCGTTACGAATGGTCGACAGCTCCTCTTCTTCGACCTTCATCTCCTTCTCGAGCTCATTGGTTTCCGCCGTCTTCTTCTCAATATCATCGGTGTGCTTCTCGACCAGACTCTGGCATTCGGATGCCGCCAGGCGTGTAGAGTGCATGGCCTTTTCGAGCTTTTTCTGCTTTCCAACAAGAAACTTCTTCTTCTCATCAAATTTGACCGATTCCTTATCGTACTTGGCCATTTCTTTCGTCAAGCTTTGGACTTCTTTCTCCATGCCCTCGTATTCCTTCAGCCCACGTTTGTAGGCTTTTTCGATGTCCTTAATGCCGGTTTGGTTGCCTTCGTGTTTCTCGAGCTCGAGATTCAGGAGCTCCTGCATTTGCAAGATCGCTTCTTCTGTGACACGGATGTTGTCGAGGCATTCATTGATGTAAATCTGGTACAAGGCCGACTGTTTCTCTGTCATATCGTTCTCGTCGCGGATATAAGAAAGCGCCTTGTTCTTCTTGTCCTCGAGGCCCGCCTTCTCCTTCTCCACATGTTGGACACGGTTGTTCTTCTCGACACAAACGTCGTTCAACGATTCAAGTTCGTTGGCGGCTTCGTCAATGGGGGTCTTGTATTTTGATGTGCCGATAATGTCCTCGAGGTATTCCAGAAGGCCATCCTCGTGCTCGTTGGCCGCTTTGGATTTCATCTGCGAAATTGATTCGACCTCACCTTGCAAGATAAGGAAACGTTTGTGGTCGAGGTCGACTCCGCGGTCGCGCAAGAATGCTCCGACTGTGTTAAAGCTGCTTTCTTTGCCGTTCATGTAGTATTTACTGGTGTTATTCTTAAACGCTTTGCGTGAAATAATCAGTTGGGAATCTGGGACTACTTCGTGTTGTCCGGTCGGCAGGTCCACGACCTCTTGGAAATGGACTTCGACTTCACAGTACGGCAGGTCGGGATGGTCCACGGAGTTATGGATAAGGGCCGAAATTTTGCCCTGTCTCATCTTGCTGGCTCGGAAACCAAACACGAACAGGAGAGCGTCGATAACGTTCGATTTTCCGGATCCGTTTGGTCCGACGACGGAGGAGAACGATGCGTGGAACGGTCCGACAATCTGCTGTCCTGCATAACTTTTGAAATTTGTTAGAACCAAAGTCGTCATCATCAAGCGGGTCTTCGGCCCTTCGGGTTCCTGGGGCTCTGGCGGCGCAACGTTGCGGGACTTTATCATGATATCCATGGGCTTCTCGAGGACCGTCGTGTTCGGGTTGATAATGGAAATCTGCGACTTTTGCTCCTCTGCGGGCTTCGGCGTCTGGTTCACAGCGGAGTCGGTTATATCGGTGAGCGGCGCAACACTGCTTCGTCGTGACGGCACTTGCGATTGCGACTGCGATTGCGATTGCGGCGATGCTGATGTCTCTGGAGTCGGGGGTGAGGACTTTTCCGGATGGGTTATAGGGCCACTACTCTGGCGGGGGGGGTCCATACTCTTTCTCTTTAAAGATGCTGCTGCTACTTGTGAAGGCGACTGGGGCTCTGCTCCCATACTAGTAACTGAATCGCCATCCTCGTTCGAATCGCTGGCCTGGGACGTTTGTACAGGTTCGCCTGACATCGATCGCCGTGACTTTCGTGCGGGGCGTGCAGTACTCGGTGTAGCTGGTTCGATGGTGGGGGCTCTGGACGCTCTCGATGCTCTCGACACTGGTCTTGAGGCCGTAGAGGCCCTCGAAGAGGCCCTTGAAGTTGTGGAGGCCGAGGAGGCGGCTGAAGCCGTGGATTGTCGTCGAGACTGTCTGGTCATAGATTGTCTGGACATGGACTGTCTGCTCATCGAAGTTCTCTTGGGTACCGGTGTGTATTCCTCCTCTTCTTCTTCCTCTTCATCGTCGTCGTCTCCTCCGTGGTTGGAGGGGGTCGGGGTGACATTGCCGGAGTCTTCTGAATCGGGCGTCGATTCGACAACATAGCTTCTTCGGGGGGCAGAACGGCGCGATGGCCTGCCCTTTGCGATTGTCGACATCTTCGGGTATACTATGCGAGCAACAGCCGCATCAAGGCGAAAAGGTGTTGTGGTCGTCGGGGTTTGTTGATTTTCGGCGGCGGTGGAAAGTGGGCGGTTGTTTACCTTTTCGCCGCATCGGGAAAGGCGTCTTTTTCTGCCACAACAAATAACACCGCCCGGCTTATGTCACTGATACGATATGTAAATTACGGTAATTTATAGCCGGCAGAAAAGACGATGAAGACAGGAAAACAACAACAGCAACCGAATAAGCAGACATCATGGCTCCGTGGGACGATTTCGACGCCATATTCTCCTTCAACAGGAACTTTGTGTATGATGGCAAAGTCATTGAGCAGATCACCTCCAACCGCCGTGCGTTGGAGAACAGGCTCTTCGCAGACCGACTGCTAGCATTGCTCGGAGTCAAAGCAGGTGAGTGGGCAGACTACGAAGTTGTCAATACTAGCCAGTGGATGAATGCTGATTTTGCGCGTTTAGTTACGAAGCTCTATCCTCCCAGATCGAATTCAGACCTCCGGACGCTCGTTGGACACATTACCTCGTCGCCGCTGGACATTCATCACAAGCAAGCGTTAATCTACTATATCTTGAAGGACTGTCGTGCTGCTGGGGATGCCGCCCCACAATTTGCACGTCGATGCCACTTGCCAGAGAAGTACAGGTTATTCATTGAAGGGTTGTGGAATCTGGATCGCTTGGAATTCAGGGTATGTTGCTCCGATGGAAGCAATGGTAATGATATGGACTGACAGCTAACTGTCTTAGCGCGCCGTTGACTTCCTTACCGAGCCCTCCATTATCCCGACCTTCCCAGACGAAATCCTCTATGTCCTTACCCTCTCGAATCTCCCGAAGCACGATGACAGCCTCGTCATGGCCTACTACTTTACCGTCAGCCCCCCGCTTGCGACAGAGAAGGTTCAAAAGGCATTCTTCGCAACCTTTTGCCGAGCTAGTATTACGGAGGCATTCTATTTTACTAGAAAGAATGAGGAGTCGCTGCGCCATGGCTATCTCGAACAATTGATCGTATTCGTTCACAAGACCACCGCCGGTCAAACACGAAGCAAACGGGCCATGGAGCTGATTGGTCTCCCGTTGGACGAGAAGGAGGAACAATGGTTTGAGGAGGCTCTTCTTCAAGGCAGCGCAAAAGCGCTGCATGGTGCCAAGGATACTGTCATGATGCGACGACTTGCGACGGGGAAGTTGAGCGGGCTCTCTGCAGACCTTGAGTCTTTAGGTGGAAAGAAGGTGGACGGTTTGAACTGGGATGTTCTCAAGCAGAGCATGCCCGTTCGCAACATATGATACCCGGATGGTAGTAATCTTAGTGTGGTGTGTATTTGATATGCTTGTTCATGGAGATTTGGCATGGGATTATAGTCGCATTGCAAACACAACCGGAGTTATAGTGCTTTTTTTTTTTAGCCTTAGCATGATGAATTCTTGCTTTTCTTACTCTACTGTTTTATCCTTAATCATTCATATATTTCGTAGACCAGATTGTCTATAGGTGTCTACTGTTCGGGTTGTAATATTACCGAAAAATAACATACATCACCGCAGGCATCGCTCTTCACCTCAACAACCTCTCTGCCTACACGTCCATTCTTCGCTGAAAAGAGCATCTCCTCGCAATTTTCTTAGTTCAAACGTTAGATTAATATCTTGGGTCTGTATTCAAGCCCTCAGTGAGAATTTCTAGGCCTGTTGAAAGTTCGTCGTGAAACATTCGTTACTGGACCTTATCACCGCAGATTCCTCTCCTTGGGGAGCTCCGGCTATAGAGACTTCAAAATGGTCGTCTGCAATTTTTTCCTACAAGGCCGGTGCAGATTTGGAGGTAAGAATTCACTCCTGTATATTTTGTGATTTCTGTCACTAACGCTTATCAGACCGCTGCAAAAATGAACACCCCGGCCAAGCTACAGTAGGCACGTCGGGGAACCGCTTTGGGGCTCTCTCTGGCGGAGGAGGTTTCGGAGGTACGTTCATATTTTTTGGATATGGCACGTGCTATTCATCTAACCGGTGCTAGGCCGTACAGGGCCTCAGGCTCAACAAGCACAAAAGTAAGTCAATGATTACTCTACTTCGTCTGCTAGGATACTTATAAATACAGCTACAACGTCAATGCGGATGATATCAAAACCGACTTGACCGCCGGTAAAGGACGGCCAGAATGGGTTTTCTCATGCTTTGGTCCTGGACGAAACGCTCCAAGACAACTTTTTGGAGGTCCCCAGCGCGAACACAGTTTTGAAGAATTACGACTACGACATTACGAAGCAGCAGCAACAGGAAACGCAGAGCAAGCGGTACAGGAAGCTCAGGTGCTCTATGCAGAATCAGTGAACCAGATGGAAGCCGCCTTGCGTGATATCAGTGGAGCTATCAAATACATTCTGGATGGGGCCAACGAACACCCGAACCGCATCGATATTACAGAGGGCAAGACTGGCCCTGGTTCTGGTCCTGGTCCTTCTTCTGGTCCTGGTCCTTCTTCGGGTCCTGGTCCTTCTTTCTCTCAATCGTCAGCATTTGGAAACACATCCTTTGACCAGCCTTCCGGGGTTGGTCAGTCAGCATTTGGAAAACCGTCAGGATTTGGTCAGCCTTCAGCATTCGGACAACCCTCTGCACCTGCGCAGCCCTCTGGTTTTGGGCAACCAAGCGCCCTGGGAACAGGTTCGGCATTTGGACAGCCATCGGGTGTGGGAGGGGGGTCTGCTTTCGGTAAGCCAGCGTTTGGACAGCCCAGCCTTGGTCAGCCGTCCGCTGGTCAACCGCCCTCATTTGGCCAACCGACAGCATTCGGGCAACCCTCGTTCGGTCAGCCATCGGCCCCAGGAGCAGGTCCGTTTGGAAAGCCTACTACTGCATCGCCTTTTGCCCAGATATCAAACCAGAATCAACAACCAGGTGGCGGTTTTGGTCAACCATCCGGACACACTGCTTCTCCATTTGCGCAGATAGGTCAACAATCACAATCGCAACCCGCCTCAACAGGATTCGGTCAACCGTCCACAACTGGCTTCGGCCAGTCCTCACAAACAGCGTCGCCATTTGGCCAACCGGCAGCCCCATTCGGTCAACCAACACCAAACCCCTTCGGAGCCGCTGCTCAGCAACCACAACAACCCACGCCCTCATCATTCGGTCAGCCCGCCGCTGGCGGATTTGGCCAGCCTGCTAGCGCACCTACAGGATTTGGTCAACCAGCCCAATCCCAAGCCCCGGTCCAAGCCGCAGCCCAGGCTCCAATTCCATCACAACCAGCAGGCACAGGACCACCGCCGGTAATCAGGGTCGACGACTCGAAAGAACTCAATCCTATCCCCACTCTAAACGGCCAGACCATTCGAAACTCTCTCACGAACAAACTTACTACGTGGAAGGGTCAACCAGTGGACTACATCAATGGTGGGCCGTGTTACTTGCATCCACAGGATCGACAGACTTGGGTTCGTATCTTCTTCCCTGATGGGCCGCCGGAACAGGCCAGTCTTCGAGATGCGCAAGGGAAACCGGAGGAGTATACACCAGAGGTCATGGAGCAGTATGAGTTCTTTTTGCAGAATGGGTATTTCAGGGATGGCGTTATTCCGAGTGTGCCGCCCAAGACGGAGTGGGTGAGCTTTGATTTCTGAGGATAACGTTTGCAGCATTTTTATGCGAATACTGTAATAAATCATGGACAACAGTCATTACTGGCTTACTGCTTACACTCTACGATATTTAGCATATGGCAATGGAACAATGATCTTTTAAATCCGTATCATTTTTTGATTCAGGTTCTGCAGGGTATATAAGCCGACTCCACAGGACATCCGAAGTAATCAAACCCCAATGTCCCGCAAGCCAACCACACGCACCATCCCAGTTACGAGGCAGCACTAACAACCCCTCCCCTAATTCGTTCGTAATGAAACGAACGAATTTAAGCAGCAATGGTAACCTCAACCTCAACACCAGCCTCGATGTTGATGATGATCTGCTTAACGATCTCGGTGGGGGCAAGCAGGCTGTTCCAGTTAGTATCCAATTCCTTCATACCCAACTTAATTCAGAGAAAAGGGGTAGGGGCACATACTCTATGAGACGCTTGTGGATGCGCATCTCAAACTTGTCCCAGGTCTTCGAACCCTCTCCGTTGGGGGTCTTACGGGTGGAGATGTGAAGGGACTTGGTGGGCAGACGAACGGGACCCTTGACCTGGAGGGACTTGGAGCGGGCACGGTCGATGAGCTCCGAGCAGACCTTCTCGAGGGCGGCGACCTTGCGAGAGGTAAGAGTGATACGGATCTTGTGGACCTTCTATAATTCGAAGAGTTGTTAGCTCTGGTCAATTGATGGGATTCCAATGAAATAGACGTACAGGGCCCTCGCCGAAATCCTTCTCGGGCTTCTGGAAAGACATCTTGACCGTTGTATTGAGAGATGCTGGAATAATTAGCGACAGCAAGAATGACAGAGGACAATAAGAACTGACAGGCTACTGCCAATCAAGACCTGAACTGCGTGGCTCGGTAAGGTGATGATGGCCGTTGAGGTTGAAAATGCACGATTTTCGCTTGGCCAAAAATTGATAACGATTTGGCGCTTTTCTTGTGCGGGCGGAAGCCTTGGCGCTCGCCTATCTGGAGCTAACCACTTCGGGAAACCGACTCCCGCCGACGTCGCCATAGCCATACAAGTACAGATACAGGTACAATAACAGGTTGTCAGTCAGTTACTACAGTAATATTGTTAAGATACCCTTGTTGTATTCTTTTTTTTTTATTCTTTTCTTTCTTTATTTCACGCTTTAATGGCTGATCTACCACCCCTCGCCCCGGTTCCACCATCCGCGGTCCGGGCTACTCTACAACAGGTTGAGTGGGAAGCATGTATAGATGCATGGGCTATGCTCCTGGGGATCCGGATAGACTCGCCATCGAAGACATTCCAAGATGTTATACCAAAGGATGAATCTGCTGTTTTGTTCCTATCCTCCTTCTACAACCAACTGGCCACCTCGGGAGAGGCAGGTCTAAAGCTGGGACCAAAAGGACGAACACTTCGGAAGCTATCTTTCCTGCTTACAAGACGGATACTACTCGATTTATCCTCACCACCGGCAGATCTACTCTCTTGGAACTTCCTGGGCAACCTGTGCTGTTGTTATCCGTCCAGTGCTGCCCTGAAACGCTTACTATCAGATGCATGGGATAAACACCATGGAACAATCACAGCCAGCGTTGAGAAGGCGAAATCATCAATCATCAAACAACTCATGAACAAAAAGACCGCTGAAACTTCCGCTGTCAATGCAGACATCTGCACGTTAACTATTCTGGCTTCAACCTTGCCCGCATGTGGTCAAGTGCTTATGGCGGGTTCTGACTACCTTGATACATTCTCAGATGCATATGAAGCACAACCTAGAGAGAGTCTGCGGAGGGTCTTCGTGGCTAATGTCTACGTTGGGTTAATGTCGTTACTGAAGTCGAAACCGAACCTTTCGTCTCTCTTGGATCAGCTCTTTGGTCTCAAGGCGACTGCGGGAGTTGACACACCAAAGACGAGAAAGGAAGCTACACTGCTCTCTGACTTAATTTGCAGTTCTGATTTGCTTGCCCGTCTGGAGAAATATCTCTCAGACCACCCGCAGAAACGCGGGCAGGATCTGGTATCCAGTCTGCGGGCATATCAAACAAAGTCGAGGGTGTTCCATCATCGCTATCAAAAGAAGAAAAACACGATCGAGAAGGGCAAGGACCGTGACTTATCTGTATCCGGTGGTGAAGAGCTACACGCGCACAGGATGTCCCTTGTCACGCAGATTCAGGATCTCTTTCCAGACCTAGGATCAGGATATGTCGTCCGACTACTAGACTATTACGGTGATAACCCTGAAACAGTGGTTGCACACCTTCTCGACTCTTCTCTCTCTCCTGAACTTCAATCCCTCGACCAAACCGAAGATCTCTCCATCCCACAATCCATCATCAACCCTGATCCCATGGCACCAAACTCACCACCTGCCGAGATCGCTGAAGCGGATGATTCATTCGTACGCAAGAATATCTTCGATAAGGACGTGGACCTCGCAGAACTCGCCCACTCTAACGACCCCAATGCCCGCAACAAACTCCGTTTCGGCCGCGAAGACGATCTCACAGCCGACGACGTCCTCGCAGACCGCTCCAAGCACGCCGCTAATAAAGCAGCTATCATCTCCGCCCTGGCAACCTTCGACTCTGACGATGATGAACGCGATGACACGTACGATGCCGCTGACGTGGGTGGTACCGTTGACACTGTCCCCGCCAGCACGGATGCCGAGGTAGAAGCGCAAAACCGTCGTGCCACGGCTGAGGATCTGGACCTCTCTCTGTTTAAATCTTACAGATCGAATCCTGGGCTGTTTGCACGCGATTCAGCCACCCGCCGCTCTCAGCCACGGGCGTCGTTGAAGGGCGAGACGGGAATGACTGACGAGGCAATTGAAGGATGGGCGGTTATGTTGCAGCGCGATCCGAAACATCTTTCGAAACTCGAGGATAGACTCGCGCTTTCGGCTGGAACACCGGGTGGAGCTATGGCGCAGCCCGAATTACCGCCCACATCGTACAGAAAGCCCCGTGCTGATGAAGAGTCAGAAGAGAGTGACGCACATGGCGGTTTTGGAGGTAGAGGTCGAGGACGTGGCCGTGGGGGCCCAAGAGGTGGTGGACGTGGCCGTGGTAGAGGCGGTGGTAGAGGTGGTGCTTCTGGAGAACAGAATACGGCTGCTTCGCGCCAACGGAAAGAAGAGAATAAGAGTAGTAGGGCGAATCACAACCGGCGGCAGCAAAGAGCTAAGAAGATTGCGAGGGGTGGTGGCTTGCCTGGATGATTGCTGAACATGATAATGTTGCATTAATGAAGCGTAAACTCCGTTTAGAGAATAGACGATTGCTACTTGTCTAGATACATGTATGGATGGCAGCGATATATATCGCCTGTTGTATGCACACCTACTAAATCGTACGCACTTCAACATTTACTTTGCTTCCAAACCTTACAATAGACTAAATAAAATCTAGACAATAACCTCTCTATACTAAAAATATCCTTCACTCCATTGTATAGTTGTTGGCTTTATCCGTACTAATCGGGAAACTCTCAGTGGATGCTCCGTTAATGCCTCATAATACGGGAAACAGCATTTTCCCGCGCTCTCAACGAGAAGTTCCAGAGTACTACGTCTACATAAGTTATATGCTCTCCTAGCATAGTAATTCGATAGATATCTAATTCTACAGTTGTATATCTATCGGCAAACAGCAACAGTGACAGCCGAATTAACCCGATTTGGCGGGTGATTACATACGCGCCGCTAACCGTATCGATACTGTACCGGGCCGGCAGCTTTTCCCTTGGCCAAACCTCGAAAGCTCCTCGTCCCAACAATCTTCACTGCGGGAAACGTCACTTCTGTCCACCCTGCGTCCATTGATTTGAATCCTCACTGTCTTTAGAGGATCATTAACCCATTCTGTGACATCGCTTGCTCTCCGCTCCTCGTTACCGCCATGTTCCGCTCTATGTTGCCCCGGACATCACCGCGGGCGGGCCTCCGCGCTGCTGCCCCCCAGTCCGCTCAGTCGACTTTTGTTGTCCCTTCTATGACTTTTTTGAGAACCTCGAGACGGGGTTATGCTGCTGAAGCTGGTATGTTGTGTTCGTTGGAGGTGGTGGGGATGAGAACCTGGGACCCGGTGGAAAGGAACATGGGAAGCTACGGAGAAGAACATCTGAGCTAATCATTATGGCTTCCTGGAAATAGGTGACCACGATGTTGTGATCATTGGTGGTGGTGTCGCTGGTTACGTTGCTGCCATCAAGGCCGGTCAGGCCGGTATGAAGGTATGATCTGCGTTCAATTGTTCTAATCATGCGCAATTCCGGCTGTGCTGTACCGGAGATATGTATTGACTGCGCATTCCGTAGGCCGCATGTATCGAGAAGCGTGGCCGTCTCGGTGGTACCTGCTTGAACGTCGGCTGTATCCCCTCAAAGTCTCTCCTCAACAACTCCCACCTCTACCACCAGGTCCTCCACGACACGAAAAAGCGCGGTATTGAGGTCGGTGATGTCAAACTCAATCTTGAGCAGATGATGGCCGCTAAGGACACTTCCGTCGATGGCCTCACCAAGGGTATCGAGTACCTCCTGAAGAAGAACGGCGTCGATTACGTCAAGGGTACTGGTGCCCTGGTTGACCCCCACACCGTCAAGGTCAACCTTAACGAGGGTGGTGAGCAGACCCTCCGCGGAAAGAACATCCTCATTGCCACTGGCTCTGAGTCGACTCCCTTCCCCGGCTTGAACATCGACGAGAAGAGAATCATCACCAGCACTGGTGCTCTGGAGCTCAAGGAGGTTCCTAAGAAGATGGTTGTTATTGGTGGTGGTATCATTGGTCTGGAGATGGTATGCCCTTGCCCTAGTGGGATAGGCTGAGACGTCCATTGCTAATTGTTCTAGGCTTCCGTCTGGTCTCGTCTCGGTTCCGAAGTTACCGTCGTTGAATTCCTGGGCCAGATCGGTGGTCCCGGTATGGACGCGGAGATCGCCAAGCAGACCCAGAAGATCCTGGGTAAGCAGGGTATCAAGTTCAAGACCGGCACCAAGGTCACCAGTGGCGATGACAGCGGTGCCACCGTATCCCTCAGCGTTGAGGCCTCCAAGGGTGGTAAGGAGGAGACTCTGGACGCCGATGTCGTCCTCGTTGCCATTGGTCGTCGCCCCTACACCGAGGGTCTCGGTCTGGAGAACGCCGGAATTGAGAAGGACGACAAGGGCCGCTTGGTGATCGATCAGGAATACCGCACCAAGCACCCCCACATTCGTGTCGTCGGTGACTGCACGTTCGGCCCCATGCTTGCCCACAAGGCTGAGGAGGAGGGTGTTGCCGCCATCGAGTACATCCAGAAGGGCTACGGCCACGTCAACTACGGCGCCATCCCCAGCGTCATGTACACTCACCCCGAAGTCTCGTGGGTTGGCCAGAACGAGGCCGAAGTTAAGGCCGCCGGTATCAACTACCGCGTCGGTACCTTCCCCTTCAGCGCCAACTCCCGTGCCAAGACCAACCTCGACACCGAGGGTATCGTCAAATTCATTGCCGACGCCGAAACCGACCGCATCCTTGGTGTTCACATCATCGGCCCCAACGCCGGCGAGATGATCGCCGAGGCCACACTCGCCGTCGAGTACGGCGCTTCTTCCGAGGACGTTGCCCGGACGTGCCACGCTCACCCTACGCTGGCCGAGGCCTTCAAGGAGGCCGCCATGGCTACGCACTCGAAAGCCATCCATTTCTAAACAACTTAACTCCCCCCTTTTTTTGACGTCTCTCTCCGCCTGTCATGTGTATTCTCCTATTTTCCTGTCCGTCTAGTCTAGCCCCGCTAGCAAAACTACATGTAGCATTTGATCGCGATTATATCTTGTTTGTTTATTGATACTTATTGATATGAAAAGACTTTTTCTATACATTTTTCTTTTTCAATCTATTGTACTCCGTAATAGATTGAATGTCGTCATATTCGGCCAAAAAAATTAAGCAAAAATGAAAATATGTTCCGACACGGGGAATCGAACCCCGAGCTGCCGTGTGAGAGACGGCGATGTTAACCATTACACCATATCGGATGTTGTTGAGATAAACTATCAAATTTGACTTGAAGTTAGAATTATTATATCACCTGATAGATGCTACATAAGCTATATATATGACGTAACGTATTTCACGGGCGAGCGGCGCGTTTTCCCCGCGACCACCAAACACTCAACCATCAACATGCTTAAAAGTTTGAAAAAATCAGTAAATTAAGACTATCTAGTAATTGGACATGTACTTATTTACTAGGGCAACTGCGTATAATATGTCCATTAGTTCCACAGCCACTACAGCGTGGTGGAGCTCGCTGGCGTGGCCGTTGAATATCTGCTTCGGCCTCTGCTTCAACCACTATATCAAGCTGCTGAACACGCTCCTGACCTTCCTGTATAGATAGCATAGTGTCTTTACCTAGGTTGCCACGCCTGCGTGCTTTCTTCGTCATCTTCTGCTCATTCTCTGCCCGTAGAACCTTGATTTCTTGGTGAAGAAATAGATTCATTATTCATTGCCATCTGTGCAGATTTCTCAAGATGTTGAAGGTGAGATACAGGGTTCCTCAACAGCTGTCTCTTCTTAGTAAGGCTTTTCTGTAGATGGTGGATCTTATAATCGAGTTGGCGAGTAGTTTGGGATGTTTGAAATGCAGATGATATTGAGCCTTCTGTCAGAAGTGGTTGTGTGACGGACTGATTACACACATATCTCTCACATGCTGGAAGCAGGGTTATTAGCCACGTCAACGTTGGCGGCGTTCTTCTTCCTCCCTCATGACGATTATCCTCGTCGATAGCTACCTAAGTAGAATCCATGAGTTAGATGTTCCATTATCCTAGCCGAGCCCGTGACAGGTGGTGTTGGTGTACGCAGTTGAAAAGTAAATTCTGAAAGAACCCTTTCTCTATGTAACGGTTCAAGCCCTGCTCCAGCAAAGCCACCATAGATATTCTCTCTGGTAAAGGCCCTCTCAGGCGCAGATGAATAGAGAGACAAGAAATCATTCTTATCAATATGGTCGTTGCCAGCTATCATCATGCCCTCAACTAGTTTCCCATATGCGCGTTTTGAAGGCCCCAAAATACCAACATTAAGTTGGTTGAAGAGGATTAGACGAATGAGGTGGCATACAGAGACAAGTAATTGCATGTGCCTTGCAAAACTCATCCATTTCTGCAGTTTAATGGCTACTATGGCCATCAAGTATAAGTAACCGCTTTGAACCAACTTAATAGTATTTAGAAATGGTTTCAAACACTTCCTTGAGCTAGCGAAGGCTTATTATATCAGTGGACCAACCATTTGGACTTGTGGCTAGCTTCCAATCTTGAAAGAGGGCTGATTCTTGATAACAAGACGCTTGATGCTCCTTCCCTTTAAGGATCACCACTGGAGGATTTGAACACCCATTTGACCCTATACATTCAATGATTGTGACACATTCGCGGTTCCCTGGATGACTGTACGTGGTCTCTCACTGCGCTCAACTGCAGCAATAACATTCGAGGTTGTACAGAGACCTATCGCAAAGCCAGTCTCATCAAAATTCTAGATATCATCTTCATGGATACTATACTCTTGAATGGCTTCTAATACCATTTAAGCCACTGTTTTATAATCTTCGGGCCCCCCTGCTCCGCCCGCCGGTGTCACGGGCTCGGATTAGTAGATAATAACGAACTGAATTCCTATCTAAACTATTGTAGCCATCGACGAGAATATCAAACCCGGGGATGAAAGAAGAAAAGGAGTCTATCTACTAGAAAATAGGCTTTTATCCATGACCCCTGTGACTGTGCTAAGTGCTTTCTTTGTTTGCTTGCATGGTGGCGTTTGTCCATATCAGCCATCAGGGCAGCGCTGAGGCTCCGGGTCGTCACAGCTGGTATGTTACCCGCCGGTTAAACTGTGTACGCAGTTGTGGATGGTGTTTAACAAAAGCAAATGCCCGGTTGACTCCTATTCTTGGAGTAGAGGTAGAGGTCTGTTTCTGAAGCAGTACCTGAGCCATTTAGCGTAGGAACTCTAGAAGAATTGAAAAACCTCGTTCGTCTGCATTTAGGACTTGCTTAGCAAGGACTTCTTGAATAGATAATAATATATGATTATTTGCGCGTGTTTCTAAGCTTGGTTTCAGATACTCCAAACAACTTGGCAGCTTGCATTTAGGACTTGATCTTTTTTTTTTTTTTTTGAATTATAGGCGGATATAGCCACTTGAATGCTAGATCCTTGAGATGTAGGCATTCGAATTGAAATGATGAAGATATAATGTGTCGAAGGAGGTAGGTAGTTGAATATTTGATGATCGCGGAGAAAATGCGCCGCTCGCCCGTGGAATACGTTAGCAATTCCCGTGCAAACTCCGTTCATTTAGAGGAATCACCCACCACACCTACACAAGAAAGACGGCGGGCATTTGGCTAGCCTGCTACCTGACCCAGCAACTGACTTGAATTGGAGCGATTTCAACGGACGTAAGTAAGTGCTCTGACGTCGGGGGATCACTAGTCGAATTGACATGATACCCTCCGCCGCTGGCAAACCACGAAATGTTCTCGCGCAACGCCAACGGGCATCCAGAGAGGCTCTGCGTTGTTGAAACGAAAGACCTACGAACCACCCAAAGCCAATTCACCTATAAGCAAATTAATGAGAGCTCCAACCAACTAGTCCGTTTCTTTTTATCTCATGGATGCGAACGCGGAGATGTTATGATATATGCATACCGAGGGTTCGTACATTCCACAGAATAGTACCTGCGTGGAAGACATAAGATATAATATGCTGACAAGTGACAATTGGTAATATTGATCTTGTAGTTGCCTACATGGGAGCTCTTAAGGCTGGTGCAACAATCAGTGTGTTGGATCCACGATCGCCAAAGGACCTTGTTAAAGGTGGCCAAACCCAGATTTCTCGTTCATATTCAGCGAGCTGCCGAGGAAGCCGGTCCAATTTCCGAATCTGTCTCTCAGTTTATCGCTTCCTCATTGACCATCAAGGCCCATGTCCCGGCGCCCAGGCTCCAAGACGATGGACAACTCACTGGTGGTGCTAGCATTGGTCGGGACCGAGACTGTCTCCAGCCCTATGAGCTGCTCAAGCAGCAGGTACTAGCTGTATACACTGGCTTTGATTTGGTGTTTATTTTCATTTTCTCTAGTGGCTCCGAAGGAAAGCCCAAGGGTGTCCAGGACGATATTTCTCCTTGACCTACTATATTCCTTGGATGCAGCAGAGATTCGATCTTTCTAAGGATGATGAGTTCACAATGCTGTCTGGCATTGCCCATGACCAAATTTTAACAAGATATCTTTACGCCCCTCTTTTTCGGCGCATAGATTGTTGTGCCACACCGAGACAGTATCGCGCATGAGCTTCTTGCTGAATGGATGAAGGAGCACCGTGCTATTGCTACCCACAATGGACCAGATTCCAGTTGGCGGTGCTACCGCCCAATTCTCGACACTGCATCCTGTGCTCTTTGATGGATATATCTTAATAAAGAAAGACTGCCGAAAACTTCAAGAATTAGCTCCCTATGCTGCTATTGAAATAACATGTAAGGGACCACGGAGACCTCCAGAGCTGTGTCTTTTTCGAGATCCCCAGCAAGGTTCAACAGTCCCTATACCCTGATGATCTATCAGATATTATTCCTGTTGGTCAGGGCATGCTCGACGTTCGGGTTTTGGTCGTTGATGGTAATGACTGGTCTCGTATCTGCGGCATAGGGGAACAAGGTGAACAATTTCTCCGAGCAGGGGGTTTTGCGGAGGGATATCTCCGAGACGATCCTTTTACTCGGCAACTTAACGGATCCAAAATTTTGGCAAATTGGTTTGTTGATCCTGCAGTGTGGACTCACGAATACGAACGCACAGCTTCGCAGGCCCCGAAGTCCTGGATAAAGTTCTACAAGGGACGACGGGGCCGGATTTATTGAACCGGTGATCTCGGTGGGTTCCGTGTCGATGGTACTGTGGAATGCACTGGCCGAGTTGACAGTCAGGTTAAGATTCGCGGCTTTAGAATTGAGCTGGGCGAGATTGATACTCATCTATTTCATCTTTTCTGGAGGCCCGAAGGCCCAAGCAAAGAGGAAAAGAAGTCTCGCGGGTTACTGTCTCCCTGGGAGATGGCCTGGTATATGTGTGGTAAGGCTCCAAATTGCCGGCTTTGCATCATGAACTGCACTCTTGCCTTTCCATTTCTACCTATGATGGAGCCGCCAGGTATACAACTAGTGTCGCACGGGGGTGTTAATTACTTAGGGCTACAACTACGCGGAAGACCACTATTCTCCTAAGACAACAGGCGTAACAGGCCGTGAAGCATGGTGATACTAATGCTGGTGTTGGAAGATACTCCCCACTTCCTTCGACTTCTTCATGCTCATCTTCCTGGACTAGGACGACCAAACCATGTTGGCTGCAATTTGCATCAATATCATCAGACCGTGTGCAGGGTACATCTATTCCCCGGCCTATATCAGACTAAACATCGATTTTTGCTGTTAGAGCATAAAGGCAACGCTGTTTTGCATGGCCAGAATCGGTGGCCAAGCGGTAAGGCGTGTGATTGCAAATCACAAGATCCCGTGTTCGATCCACGGTCGGTTCTATTTTGGTTTTTTTCCTTTTCCTTTTCTTTTTTTCGGTATCTTGAAAAGATACCCAAGTAGAAAAATGGTAGTACCGCACACTAGGTAGGTATTACCCGCTATGAGAACCTCCTGGCTTTGGATCGTCAAACCGTGGTCTTTCCGCTTAGAACTCGCCGGGACCTACGCAACTTCTAATCTTTTTCTCGGTTCTTCCAAAGTTCTCAAAATCTTCTGCATGTTGCTGACGGGCGCCGTGCTTCCCATATACCAGCAAAGCCTAATTTGCCCAGAGGCCTACTTTGCAATGAGGGATAGTCTGTGGTGTCCAGAATCTTTGCATAGTCTTTTGTGAAGCATTGGAATGGATGATTTGAAGTTCTCAGTCAGCAGGAAGTATCGATTGCTTCCCGGTTGCAAGGCTTGTTTGCATATTAGGGTTGGGGCAACAAAGCAACTGTCCTCGATTAGGGTTAACACAATTTTGCCACTCGTCAAATGGACAAAGATTGATAGTGCCTGTGTATCCTAGAAGACCGCATCTTTTGAATTTGAGGCTTCTCATGATAAAACATCTGTTTGGTATTTGCAAAATAAAGGTATGTGTCGTCGATCTTGACAGGATAAACACATCCTAGGATCTGCAAGATCACAGGCTTCCTTTTGTACAACGCGAGTAGTAGTCGGTGTACCACGACTCTACTACTATCGCAAGTTCTTTCATTTGCCGAAATCTCGATGCATCTAGATGGAAGCTTTTTTCTTGCCATAACAAAGAGGCCGGAATGCTCTCTCAAGCTCTTCGAATTTGGCAACAAATATGGCCAAAACTCAAAAACCAAATGTCTTTCTTCGGGCAAGAAGCTATTTTCATGGAGTAAATGCATAGTTGGATTGCTTGGGTCGTCGGTCTCACGAGTATATGAGATAACTCTTAATAGGTGAGTGATATCCCAGTCGGGGTTGGACCTACTTCTCTGTCGTTAGTACTACGTAACTAGCCAAAGCAGAGGAATCAACACACGACGCTGTCATTCGTCATCTAGAGCATGTATCAGCGGCATTAATTACCGGACGAATTCGTTCAGAAAGAAATGCCGCCAGACATTTTCGAAGAAACGAAAGGTCTGGTCGTTATCGCTGATAGGGACTGGCCAAATACAAAAAACACAGGACCTCGATCTTAACTAGGGGCTAAGAAAGCGCAAAAAAGAGAACCGACAGTGTGTCGAACAAGGGATCTTGTGATTTGCAATCACACGCCTTTATGCTCGGCCACCAGTTCTGGCTTTGTGGGATAGCTTTACAATAATGCGGTGCTTCCATGGCTGCATTTTGCTCTGTGTATATGAGATAATGGCCATGGCCTTTCCACACACCAAACTAATAAATGCGTAGATAAAACACCTAAAAATCCAAATAGATAGTACACTAAAACACATACACATGCAATCAATAACCCCCCGCGGGAAACCCCATCATAAACGCTGGCAACGGAGGCCCATACGCATACCGTCCTTTCTGTTCATGAGCGTGAGCGTGAGTAGGAGCAGGTCCATGGTTATGAACATGAGTATGCATATGCGTTTTCGGTTGTGCCTGGTGCTTACACTTCCCCATACCCTGCCCGTAGGTATGGTGGCTGTGGCGACAGTGGTGTGGCTTGGATGCGGGCTGTGAAGCATACTGATGCTGATGATGCCAGTGGTCGTGTTGACGGTGATGGTAGTAGTGTTGATGATGACTCGTTTCTTTATCGCTGTCTCCGACTTCCTCAGCTTCTGTGGGGACTGGAGTCGGAAGTCTCACGTTGTGGGGAATAGAATAGGTGTGGTAGTGCACGTGGTGTCGGACTGGTTCTGCTGCTGGTGTTGCCAACAGCGGCGAGGGAGGTGGTGTCAGTATCTGTTGGTGTTGATGTTGATGGTAGTAATGATGGGAATTGACTGGCGTGGCCTTTGGCTTTGGCTTGGGGATCGATTTATGGTGTGCATTGTGAACGTGGTGATTGTTGTGATTGTGATGGTGGTTGATTTCGGGTGTGGGCTCGACGGGAGGGGGATGATGTCTAGACGGAGTTAGCAAGACTTTGAGAAAGGAAAGAGAGAAAAGAGAGCTGAATATACATACGCGACACATCCCCGACGGACACGAGGGTAATGGTGTGGGTGTGCCATTGTGTCTGAATGCAGATAATAGAATTGGTAGATGAGAATGGAGACTAGAGTAGTGTTGAACACGCATATTTATATCCATCCCCTAATAACATTTTCTATTAACACAAGTCATTCCCGAAGCGTGATATCAAGGATGTATCCAGGGTTCACGGTCCACAACAGCCACCGTGTTACATAGTACAAGTACAAATACTTTATTTGCCTGTTATACCATCCCGGGTTGTCCAGGGTTCTCACGGATACACAACACAAGGTCCCGGGTCTAGAATATGTACTCCGTGTGTCGTGGTATATTTGACAAAAAATGGCGCCGTTATTACAGGGATGGTCGTCACATTTAACACCCTATATTATGCAGTACTAAATAATAACCGAGCAAGCTAATCAACCCTAAAAACATGCCCCGAAGACGTCTGAAGCTGCTTGCTGTATGTCATCGATGGAGCGAATGGCTCGACCCATTCTTTCAGCACGGCTAGAAAGGCGCCACAGACTGCACTTATGCCCTCTTCGCGGGATCCGCCGCAGCCTTCGATATAGACTAGATATTGTCAGTTTTAATTATATCTTTATTTGAAGGTAAGCTGGAAATCTACTTTTAACCTTTGGCTCCGTACCAGAACCCCGAAGTGTAAAATGGACACCACGATCAAGCCACAAAGTCAGCATTTGACTGCCCTTGTCGACTGGGAGGGTTGGTTTGTTGTCCTGTGTTCCGGAGTCGTATCCCTCGGTCATATCGCGCCATCGCAGGATCTTAAACATGCCAAGTTTCTTCTCGGTTCTGTAGGGACCATCTCTAATCGCCCTGAAAAGTTTGGCCGTGACATCAGGACTCGGAGATCTAAAGTAATTATTAAGCGTCTCATGGTATCCAAACTCCTCAAATAGCCGCTGCAGTTTCGTATACGGCGTAAGACCTTGAGATCTCCATTTCGCTTCCGCGGACAAGAAAATAATAGCCGCGGTAATCCCATCTTTGTCGTGGCATACTTTCGGGAACATGTAGCCCAGTGCTTCTTCGAAGGCAAAGGGAACGTCATAGTCTGATTCCTCGAGGGTTCGAGCGATATTGCCCATCCATTTGAAGCCTGTTAGGGACTCTTGGAAGTGGATACCTTTGGCGAGTGCCATTCTCTCAAGCATGCCGGTTGACACTGTGGAGTTTATGACGGCAGTATTTTTCTTGAAGTCCTGGGTTTCGAAGAGATACGAAGCGAGGAGGACTCCGAGGTGGTTTCCTGTGAATACGAACCAGGAGTTGCTGCTATATTAGTTCTGAGCCGTACGGAAAAAGGACTAGGCACTTACTTGACTTTCTCAGCGGCAGCAAAACGGTCCGCATCCGGATCATGCGCGATAACCAGACTCTTGCCTTCTCTGTCTGCCGTCTGCATGGCAATATCCAAAGCCCCGGTCTCTTCAGGGTTTGGAAATGAAACAGTAGGGAAATCCGGATCAGGCTTTACTTGCCCAGCTACAGGGGTGAATTCGTTTATGCCCATAGAACGACATAGGTCAGGGAACACCAGCCCGCCTACTCCGTGCAGAGGGGTATATACGAAGGGTTTTGGTGGGGTCCATTTGGGGATGGTGGATTTCTACAATGTTAGTCTGTTTTCTGCTTTATTTGGTGACAGAGTCGATGGCTTACGGTATATTGGCTCACAGTGTCTTTGTACTGGGCCAGCACTTTCTGATAGGCGTCGACGCGTAGGTACTCGTCTGGTTCGTGTTCATTCCATGCGCCAGGCCAGGGGGCTAGATTTTCTTCGATGCATTGGGCGATTTCTGTATCCATTGGGGTGTTGATCTGTGCGCCGTTCTTGAAATAGCTAGATAGGGTTAGTCAATCCGTGCGGTATAATTAGCGATAGACATTACACTTTGTAGCCTATAGTCTGTTAGCTGCATCCAAGTCTAAGACAAGCAAGAAAACTACCATTATCCTGAGCTGGATTCTGCCAAAGTCAGCACCCACCAGTCTAGACACCCCAAGGCAATCAATGACTTACATGACTAGCCGTAACCATAACCCCCGCGGCAGCCCGCAGATACGTCACACTAAAAGGCACCAATGGCGTAACAGACTCCTCCCCATAAAACCAAACCGGGATCTTTAGCGCAACAAAAGCATTCGCCGCTAACCTGGCAAATTTATCCGAATTATACCGCGCATCATGGCCAATGACCACCCCGTCGCCCGCGATCTCGGGATGCTTGTCTCGGATGTACTTGGCTAAGCCCTGGGATGCCTGGATGACGGTAAGGCTGTTCATGCAGGAGAATCCTGCTGCCATCCGGCCGCGGAGGCCGGCGGTGCCGAATTGAATGCCTGTGATTCGTGTTAGAGGGATATATGTCTAAGTTTGGCGGAGAACATACGCTGTCTGAGGCGCTGGGTGAGCTCTGCTGAGGAGTTGGAGTCACGGAGGTTTGTGATTTCGGTGCGAGTGCTGGGATCCTGTTTAGTGTTAATTTGGTTCCTGATTCGGTGCTGGTGGATATGGTAGTACCTGGTCCCATTCTAGCCATGTTTGGATCAGCGAAGAGAGATCCTGGTACGATCCGCATTAGTGCTGGTAGCCAATAGAAAGCAAGAGACATACCTCCGTAGACGTAGCCATAATGAACTTTACTGAGATAGCTTGCAAGTAGCACTGCTTTGCTGGACTATGGCGGGGAGATGCTGAGTAATGACCATCTCTCACGTGAGCCAGCGTAAAGCCTCACTCTGATTCGCTCGGTCAATCCGTTGTATGATTGGCGGATACGTCTGACTACAGGTCATGTGACATCGGGGAAACCCCGGTACCATACATTACTCCGATTTCCCGTACTAGTACGTATTGGTAAGTAACATACTCGGAAAATCCGTATCGAGTACCAGCCCCCGAAGTACACGCAATGCGCCCAGACAGTGGGCTGATATTCTTGATATTCCTGCAAAACTCCCCAAAATTCCTGGGACGTTGTATGTCGTGATTTAACTCTGGCAGTGGCAGGTGCTCGCGTGCTGGCCTTCGCCGGCCAATGGACTATTATTGGGCCAATTCCGTTTGAACCAGGTCTGTAGAGCCACTGGGCGAGTGGTCAGGGGAACCGTATAACCGTACATAATAGAGTGTAGGGCCTTGGCTCTAGACGTTTTTCTTACTGCATTTTTATGGATCGGATTCTGACTACTCCGCGTACTCTCGTACCATATATGCAATAATAATTAACGGTGGCACTTGGCGGGTGCCTTGGTCTTTCCTTTATCATATTTGCCTCCTCCTTCTATTTTCTCCCACGCAGTTCCGAATAATCAATCTTATCCTCTCTCGTCTCTCCGAAAGGGAAGGGGATGAGCAGAGAAACAGTAACTTCATCATGTTCGGCAGCCTTTTGGCCTGGATTTTCTTCCTTATCAACCCATATGCGAACTTGTCTCTGCATCCCATCAAGCCTCAGCAGAGGCTACGACCCGAGTACCAGGAATCAATTCCTGCCAATGGCCCGTGGGAGGATATCATCACTGGCGTGTACGGTGTCCCTCCTTTGCTAAAGATTCACGACCGAAGAGGCCGGATAAAATGGACGTGGGAACGAAGCGATGTCAACCAAGCCCTCCCTCCCAATATCGAACGTTGTCTACTGAGTTCCGCCAACGATGCGACAGAACTCAAGTGGATGCGAAACGGCACCAGTATCGCTGCCATTTACAGCGACCTCGTCTTGACCATCAACTACACCCCCGATAACCCCGCGACCGATAAGCTCATCACCTGGGCCGTCTGTAGACAGAACGAGTTCCTATGGAATGCCCATACCTTAGAGCCATTACCCGGGGATAGAATGGCCGTAGGTACCACCGGTTCACAAGCATGGGATGGTATCCTCGTCTATGACTCCAACCCCGATAACCCGTTGATCGACGATCCACCGGTCTTGCAGAACGTCACTGGCCTTCGTGCCATTCATAATATGATTTGGGACGAGACGGAGCAGATGCTATGGGCGGCAGGGACGGATTTCGCGGCGGATGGTTCGGATGGCGTCCCAGCCTACGGGACGTTGCAGGCATATCCCTATAACGCGACCACGAGGGAGCTTGACAAGGACAGCTCCGTTCAATACAAGCTTTCGGTAGCACACGGCCAGAAGGTCGAATGGGGTGCGAAATATACCTGGTGGGCTGGGCCGCACGATCTCGTCCCGGTTCCGAATAAACGAGTCTTTCTCATGTCCGAGGATCACGATATACACGCTTTCGACGTCGACCGTCGTGAATTCACTGAGGAAGGCGAGGCCGTCGTCGCGAAATACTTGCCGGGATTCGAGGCAACCTCGCGCAATCGGCATGGCTACAACGGCGCGGGAGAGTGGGAGGAGATACCCCGGTCGGATCTGAAGAGCTTCAGCGTGGCCCCGGACGGAGCCTACCTTTATGTGCAGTCTTTGTGGCGGAAATATCGCGGGGATCACACCAACCTTGTGGTCAACGGGCACAAGAAAGATATCAACATTGGAGATGAAATTTACCGATCGCGATGGTTCGCAGATATACCTGGCTGGCCGAAACCAGTCACATGAGTTTGATTCAACATGTTGCTTCTCGGAGTTGGTTTTGGTTTTTCAACAAACGATGGATACTGATATATAGAGCGCTGTGTTCTCATGCTGGTCATGATAATGATACCATTTTGCACCCCAGGGGTTCATGAATTATATATAGGCCATATACCCCAACAGCAGTAGTGTCCACTAGTACTATCCAACGGACGATTTCTAATATACTGCGTAGAGAGGCTGTCTTACTTAGAGCGGGCCGCATCAGGTGATGAAGATCACGTTGTTTCAGTACATCCCCACCGCAGACGGCAGACGGAAGACACGGACGAACGACCTTCACTCCTTCTCTCCTATGCTAGCCAGACTCAACATTCCTGCTCTCTGGCTATACCCCTTTCTTCACTCTACTACCATGTCCTCGTGAATTCAATGCCACCGGTTCCTGACCCAGACACCCAATTGTTCACACCGCATTCACCATGGCCAAGTCCACGGACGTTGCGAAGACCGCCGTACAATCCCAGAAGGAGCAGATCTTGTCAAGAAGGTATATCGAGGGTCTGATTGCAGATGGAAAGCATGTTATGATCTTCGAGAACCGTGTCCTCAAGGTGGATGCTTGGATCAAGTTCCATCCGGGGGGTGACAAGTCGATCAAGCACATGGTTGGGAGGGATGCGACGGATGAGATCAATGCGTGCGTATTCGAATGACTAGGAGTGTGCAAGTGATTGTTTCTAACATGGGTTTTCAATGGCAGACTACACTCGAAAGAAGCGCGACAACGCATGCTGTCCTTCCAGATCGGCCGCGTAGAAGGTGTCTGGTTGAACTTCCTACCTCCCATCCAGGGAGGCAAATTCCGTCCGTACAGCGATGAAACGTGTTTCGAAGAAGACAGCAGCTCGGGACAAGAAACTTCACAGCCGCCTTCTCCCGTTTTCGACGCAGTGGACAGAAAAGACACCCTTCACCGCAGAAAGTCGACTTCCACGAACACCTCCGTGTCCACACCCGGTAGCGACGACGAGTTCGAACCGAAGCCATTTTTCCTCGATGCGCGAACACAGGAGGAGATTGTTTTCGATATAAACAAATACCCGTCTCTAGATACCACCAGCCAGGAGAGCATCCGGCAGAAGTACCGCGAACTGGACCAACGCATTCGCGCGGAAGGACTGTACAACTGCAATTACTTTTCGTACTTTATCGAATGCTGCCGGTATGCACTCTTTGCGGGCTTGTCATATTATTTTCTTCACTTGGGATGGTATGGGACGTCGGGTTTCTTCCTGGGTTGCTTCTGGCACCAGCTTGTCTTTAGTGCCCATGATGCAGGTCATATGGGCATCACTCATCACTTCCATGTTGACAGTGTCATTGGCATGATTATCGCAGATTACCTGGGAGGATTGAGCTTGGGATGGTGGAAGAGGAACCACAATGTCCACCACATCGTCACCAACGCACCTGAACACGACCCCGACATTGAACACATGCCATTGTTCGCCATCTCGCACCGTTTCCTCACGAGTCTCACGAGCACTTACTACGAGCGTGTAATGACCTTTGATGCCGCTGCCAACTTCCTGCTGCGCTTCCAGAACTACCTATACTACCCCATCCTACTCTTTGGCCGATTCAACCTCTACGTTCTAAGTTGGCAATATCTCCTCGGCGGCCAAGCACCTAAGAAAGGCCCAGCCTGGTGGCACCGCTGGTTTGAGATCGCCGGACAAATATTCTTCTGGACCTGGTTCGGCTACGGTGTCCTTTACCGTACCATCCCAGACTGGAATAGCCGTGTCCTCTTCATCCTAATCTCCCACATGGTCACTTCACCATTGCATGTGCAAATCACACTCTCACACTTCGCCATGTCCACAGCTGACCTGGGCGTGCACGAGTCCTTTCCCCAGAAAATGCTCCGCACAACCATGGACGTGGACTGCCCGACATGGCTTGATTTTTTCCACGGTGGTCTGCAATTTCAAGCCATCCACCATCTGTACCCGCGTATTCCGCGACACAATCTGCGTCGCACGCAGAAGCTTGTTCTTGAGTTCTGTCGTGATACGGGTATCCCATATGCTATTTTCACGTTCCTCGATGGTAACAAGGAGGTCATTGGGAGGCTTGGGGATGTTGCGAAACAGGTCCGTATCCTGGAGGAGTGTAGGAAGTCTTGCGCGCAACAAGGCGTGTTTTCTGACCATCATTAATCCCGTCTGGCTTCCATGCAATCTCCGTTGTCCGTTGTAAATAAATACCTGTATAATGCCCGCTATGTTGGTGCTTTACACCTAGATTGTTTGGCATTGTTAACATGTTATGTCTTTAATGAGAATATGTATTGTCAAATCGTGGTCGCTCTGCATACATGCAATTAACCTTGACATCTTTCCTAAATCAAACTCTCCGAGGCTTTTCACCTCGGGGTCCTTTTCAATACCCAGCATCCCCTTCCCATTCACCCATCCATTCTTTAAACTGTTTAAAACTAAAGCGATAGCCCAGTGTGAACTGAAAAACAAGAAAATAGAATCTTGAATTGATTATTCGATATATATTGAACAATGTAATGAGCAAGTGCCTCTCTTCGACGTGACTGCTGCAAAAAGCGTAGCGCAAAGATGTCGATAAAACACGATATATCACATATACCATAGACTCGTATTACTGTTCATCTTGTGCCAATAGCATGGCAAGTTGCTGATCAGCCTACAGTACATCAAAGGGCCATCATGAAACGAGACGTAAAGTCTCCGTCTGCAGACGGAGACTTTTTCTCAGATAAGAACCCTGAAACTCTCCCAAGTTGCTACTGACCAGATATCTTTTTCTTCACATTCTGTTTACTTCCCCCATTCAATTTATCCATCCATATCTTGTCATGTCATCTATCGCTTTCTTCGGCGCCACCGGCGGAAGCACGATCTCGTGCCTAGCTCCCGCATTGCAAGCCGGCTATCATTGTACTGCATGTAGGCTGCTTTGATGCTTGTATGGTGTAGAGAGACCAGGTACTGGTATACCAAATAGTGGCTCGCTCTCCATCTAAACTTACCGAGTGCCTACAGCAGCGCGGCATATCCGAATCTATCATCAGAGACCATCTTTCCGTGACCGATGGCACAATCACAGACTTGGATGCCGTCAAGAGAGCCATCTAACCAGGCGGCAGTGGCAGCCCCATGGTCGGCATTATCATCTCTGGCATCGGGGGCAAGCTGCTCTTCGACAGCCCACTCAAACCTAGGCTAGACAACCCAACTGTCTGCCAGGATGCAATTCGCACCATTCTAAAAGCCTCACGGGAGGTGGCATTGCCAGACAGTGCACAGAAATCAACATTGATTGTGTTTAGCACCACGGGCATCAGCGATATATGCCGGGATCTGCCTTACGCTATGATGCCCATGTACTATTTGATGCTCAAGGTGCCACACAAGGATAAGAAAGTTATGGAGGCGCTTATTCGAGAGGAGATGAATAAGGCTGTTGAGAAGCGTGGTGTTGGCGAGTATATCATTGTCCGGCCTAGTCTGTTGACTGAGGGCGAGGGGGATGGGCTGGAAAAGATTAAGGCTGGGGTTGAGGATAAGCCGGCTGTGGGCTATGTGATTGCGAGGGAGGATGTGGGGAGGTGGGTTTTTAAGAGGTTGGTTGGGGGAGAAGGGAGTGAGTGGTTGGGGAGAATTGTTAGTATTACTACTTGATTTGTTTCTCGTTCTCGTTGTATTTGATTTTGGATTGAAATAAATGCTATGCAGAACTGTACCAGGTATGAATTAGTATTCCGGTCTACATGGCCAGTCTCTGCAACATTACTATGCAGCAGATCATCGTTGAAACCGCCTGTGGCAAGGTCGGGGCCAGAGATATCATCATTAGTGTCGTTATTACCTGCCAGGCAAAAATGATCTGCTGGTGTTGATATACCAGTGGCTATTTGTGTAAAGCCCGGAAACCCTAACAAGGAGCCCCAGGCCGGATCGTCAACAAAAAAGCCCGGATCAGCAAACTCCAATTGTGCTGGATTGCCTCCTAATACTGGATTCATTAGGTTAGACCACGAGACAAAATTGAGGGAAAAGTTTAGGTCTTCACCCAGCATTGACGCAGAAGAGTCACCAAGAAACTTGTAAGCCAATTGTACGCACTTGAGCCGTTTTTGGCAGATCGTATAGTTGATATACACTGTGCCATGAAATCCGCCTTGCACACTTCACGCAGTTTCTCAGCAAGGCTAGAAAGTTCATCGCATATCTGATCTGTGACGTTCATGGATTGCCGTTCGTGCTCTTCACAGATATGCATTAACACACGGCTGCAGGCGTCAAGTGCTAGAGCCATTGTGTTCGCACTGTATGTCCGCTGGGTGGGAATTAGACCTGTTGACAGGGTGGCTGACTCTGAGAGTGGAAGCAGATGGTCTTTCAACTGGTCAGCCGCATATTGAACCAGTGTGGCTGAGTCCTGACCATCATTTGAAGACGGCATTATTCCGATGTTGGCGTCGCCAAAGACCTCACATGCATCCGCAAACATTACAGCGAGGGGGGCCTCGTCCCATCTCTGATCTCGCTGAGCAGCAGGGTTTTGGATACTAAAGGCGAAAGCGGGTGCATAAAGAACCATATATCAACCAGCTGCATCACCTGATGCTGCCCCAGGGCACTGATGGGATTCTCAACTCGCCGCGGCCAGTCGAATGACAGGGGTAGTGTCTGCAGCTAGGGAGGTGATATAAAAATTAGCCTGGGCCAAACTCAGGCGCTCGCATCCTAGGTGCCCGACTCGCGAAAGCAAGATCTCGACCATGTCGTGGGCAAGAAAGGATAGAAGCCCATCATAGCTAAGCGTGGAGCGGGACTTCTGTTGATCGGAGAAAAGTGGCTGCTGTTGCTGTTGCGCATGTCGCCGAAAAGAAGCGATAGAATTCTGAAACAAGTTCGAGCGCGAGCCCAATTTGCGAATGAAGTACTCGCCGAACATCTGCTCTAATTCACCCCCAAGCGTCTGGCCCCGGCGCGGGGTAGGTATATCGTTATGTTTCCGGCCCCTTCCCTCCAAAGAAAGACCGGCTGCAGCAACCCCCTTTCTAACATTCCTAGGTCGACCCTTGCGAGCTTCCAGACCATAGACGCAATTGATACTGCGATCTCGACAGGCCGTGCAAATGTGGCCTCCGGAACACCGGGTTTACGAGCCCGGCAGAAAATACAGCTTTGTCGGAGGTTCGATGAAGTCGATGACGTTGTCATGGCGGTTGTGTCTGCAACCGTCTTGAATTCTGCCTATGGGTTTTCTCCCTTCTCGGAATTTTATGGAACATGTACCTTGTACATCCCCGGCAAGTTTGTTGATGGTTTGAGGTCAAAGTAAGAGAACAAAGAGAGGAGACTTTATTTCTTTGTTCTGGTGGAAAGTACCGTTCATGTGGAATTTTATACTCCGAGATATTAAGGATTTTTCGAATACGGAAGAAGAAAGCTAGTATGTTAATTATGCTCATCTTTTGACTTCAAATTTCCCTTTTAGGAAGCTGACAGGTACATCGGATTTGAATTAGCACCATGTCCCTGCTGAAGTGTCCTAATGAGATACTGCTCATAGTAGCAGAGTACCTACCGCCATGTCAACGAAATATAAACGCCCTTGCCCAAACCTGCCTCCGTCTCTTCCATTTGCTCAATCCATTCCTATACCGCTGCAATTCTCGATACCATCAGTCCTCAGCCCTGCCCTGGGCTGTAAACCAAGGCTTAGGAAACTCAGTCCGAAACTCCCTAGAGGCAGGGGCACCATATAACAAAACCGGTGATGTCACAGGACTCATCGGCCGAAGACGATGCGTGCTAGGCTGTACATTATCAGAATTAGCAGGGAAATCCTACTTCTGCCCAGAATTCTACGAGCAACCTATATCATCCGCAGCGAGGAACGGCCACCTTGACGTTGTCCGCGCACTTCTGGAATATGGCGTGGAACCTGACTATCCGAACCCCGCCGGTCATACACCCCTTTGTCTGGCCGCTCAGGGCGGCCATCTCGAGCTGGTGCATTTCTTGCTTGTGAATGGGGCTAGTCCGGCTTTGAAGAACATCTGTAAGATTTTCCCGCTTTGGCATGCTCCTTGGAGACGGGTTTCTCGTCAGAGGTTGAAGATTAAGTGCAAGGAGCACTTGCAAGTGCTGCATGAGAGGGACAGGACTAGATGGTTTAAACCATCACGGGCTCGTGGTGGAAATATCGATCAGCAAATTGGTGATAGCCCTGTAACTTTGGAAGTGAGCCCGAAGCTTCTTGATTGATTGAGCTCTGGGATATTTGCGGGAGAAGATGTATTTCTCGTTGAAACTGCTCGTTACAAGTAGAAATAAGGAGTAATGGAAGGTTGCTGGAATGCCCGCAGAGCGTGATCAACAAAGTATAGTCTTTGAGAGAAAGCATAATATCATTCATTACCAACAATAGTCTGGCGTTGTATACATTGCACGCTTTGAGCACTATGCTGGTCTTGCCGTGAGCAGTGACGCTCCTTATTGCCTTTACAGCAAAGCAATTTGACCAAACACTTAGGTCATTTATTCCTCTTGTGGTCATCGACACCTGGCGAATATCGTATCTCCTCGTTGTAAGCATATAAATCTCATCCGCTGGCACAATCAATCGCAAACCACCCTATTCCTTCTCGCCAGGACACTCGTCCAACTCAAGGATTTTTCCCTGCGAATACGCAAAAGAAGTCCCTAGGATTTTATAGATCCTCGCAGATGGACGAAACTTCGAAGAATGCCAGCTCACTTCCTTCCAAGCTGGCTTTACTCTCCAAAGTATCCAGTGTTCACCCATCAACGGTTCCACTAAGCTTCGAAGGGAAAACACTCATTCTCTCCTCAAACAGCATGGACGCAGCCACTGGTTGCAAACACTGTATGTATAAGCAGACGATCAACAATCATATCGACGGGGACCTTGTCCATGGCCGTTTCTTTCCACGGATCCCCGCATCGCCCTGCAATTAACATGTGACGACCGGGGTAAGGAACAATTGAGGCTGCAAGGGCGGTCGATGGCCTCGAGGCGAAAGAAGAGAAGCCATGATAGGGGAATTCAATTTTTGGAGCAATGACAGATGGTCTGATGATAAGCAGTTTGTTCGGAATCATGTGCTTGTTGAATTTGTGTGATGAGCCGTTCGGTCAAGTGTAGCATATCCATATGCAAAGGGGAAGTCGTAAGAGCGGTATTCGTGGCTGGTCCCTGTTATTTGCACCTCATGCCATGCTGCGAGTGGTGCTTGCTGCCCAGAATCTTTTTCTTCTCACAGAGGGTGAATGCCCTCCTGCACGGGAACGTCGGCAGCATCGGTCAATTTCCATAAGTGGATGTTGCAGTACATTGTTGATATATAGACAAAACGTTCCAGGTTTCGAAGCTTCAACGAGCATTATGCTAGCTCCAGGGTTGGCTGTATTACAGAGCGAGCCATCTTTGGCAATTTACTGAGCAGGTTGATGGATGACGCGCTATGGATGGTTATGTTCACGGTCTGCTCGAGGGTTTTCCACATTCCATCCGAGAGATCCATTCTCTCGGTCATGATTTCGCTATCTATGATGGTTATGCATGGACTGCAGAGTAATCTTTCCACGACGGGGTCTGGCAGTAATGAGGTCCATCTTTCCCGTGCCCTCTTAGTCACAAGACTGTTAGAGATATGTCTTTACCAAGCAAACTAGAGCTCTTTACTCGTAGCCCTGCTGACAGAGCACGTATATACGGGGAGATTTTACTGAGAATCCGGGTTAATGTCGTAGTTCCCGGGAAACCTGTTTCACCGGCAATGAAGATGGTATTATCGTCATGATATTCCCACGTGTAGGTTGCTGACAGTTGCTACTCTCACATGAAAATTTACCGAGCTTTCCAGAGGATATCTTATCTCTTCATGCTCGCCATAATGGCACCAATCTCATTCCATGCAAGTTGATTGCGTCCTATTGTTCTGGAAATCCTCAACTAGACCAACACTCAGATCAATGTGCGGTGTGCACATCGTCACTTTATAGTAGATTCGTTCACTCACCAGCCATATCAAAACAATCGTCGCTCTCTATCAATGAGGCCTGAATTATGCAAAGCTAGATACTTCGGTCTGGTACTCTATATGTGAACACAAGATCATTCCAGGGAACTCAACACTTTCATCTGACAGGCACGATGAGCGGTTGAGTGAAAGTAATTTGGCTTAATGTGATACCACCAAGATTAATGTTGTCTCCGGTAGCAGTTTGGCCCGCGTACCAGAATCCAGCCTCAAACGCCATGCACATGAAGCCCGCTCCCGGGAAGATCATTTTACCTTCGATGACATGGCCAGACAGCCAAGGTATCTCCGACGTTCTGATATATTTTCTCCAGCGAGGCTCCAGGATAGTTGAGTCAGGCATCAAGACCCCTAGTAGCTCATGAGGAGGATGTTGTCGCTTTCGGTAGTTTCGACTCAGACGGCTTTCGTGCCAATAGGACATGGAATGATCCCAAGGATACGGCGGGAGTCCAACTAAACACGGGGGAATTTTCTCGAATTGCCATGCAAAGTTGACAGCCCTGAGGTTGACGTCACATCCACTCATAAACAATCCTGCGGCTAACGCCATGGTTGTCTTTGTGGCAGGTTCATTTCTGATCAGCACAGACGAGTACTGGAAACTAGCTTTTTGGAATGGTTCTTCCGCTAACAATTGCATGATAGGTCCCTTGAGGCCGGAATGAGGACAAATCTCGATAATAAACGCGATATCTTTACCGGAACCAGCAAGCGACAGGCATAGCTCTTGGAAAGATTTCGAAAAAAGAACAGAATTTGTCAAATTCTTGACCCAATAGCCAGTATCGAGGGAGCCACTGTCCACTCTTTTGTCCTCCACACTGGAAAAGAACGAGATTTTTGAATTTCTGACAGGCAGCGCTAAGTTCGCAAGGGATTTAATGTACTCCTCCGCGACAGCCAGCATGTGATGCGAGTGGTACGCAACATCCACCGGCAGTCTGCGCACAAAGACACCATCGGCCTTGAGAAGGGCATGCAACTCTTGTATAGCTGGCTCGTCGCCAGAGGAAGTCACCGATTTCGGGCTGTTAACGCAAGCCACCCTCACTAGCCCGGAAGAAGCAGACAAGCGCGAAAGATACTGTGCAGCAGTCGATTCAGCAATCCCTGCAGCTAACATGGCCCCACGAAGACTGGAATCTGCCGCAAGCTTGTTTCCAACGCATCCTCGGTAAAAGGCGGCTTGCAAAGCGTCATCGAAAGAGATGGCCTTGCAAACATAGGCGGCAGCGATCTCACCACTAGAATGGCCGGTAACGGCGGATGGTTTGACACCCCATGATCCTAGGAGATTCACGATGCCTAATTGAATTGCAGTGCATGCGGGCTGCGCAATAAAGGCACTATCGAGACGGCATGTTTCTGGACTGCGACAGAGTTCTTCGCTCAGCTTCCAATCCGCTCCGAGGCTCAACAGGGATATTTCTGCAGCGAGTATGGAGTCGTGGAATACCTAACTTGTTTCTAAAAGCTCTCTACCCATTGCATACCAATGAGACCCTTGTCCAATGAAAATGAAGCCTATTTTGGGAGACTTGGGCGAATGCGAGAACGTCCAAGATGAACCAGCAACTCTCAGTGATGATGGGCTGTCTGCCACGACGGCCGCTCTCCATGAGAAAATGGAGCGTCGGTTGCAGAGAGTATGAGCCAAGGATGAAATAACTTTTTCGAGATCAGAATTACGCTGTTTGTCAAGGTGTTTTCGTAGTCGATCCGCCTTCTGCTTCCCGGACGGTTGGGATCGAGCTGAAAGAACAAATAAATAGAGCCTGCCAAGATTCCCGTCTAACTTTCCATCCATGAAGCCTTCCTTATCTTTTGGGACTGTGTTATTTGTCTGGTGGCCGAGATAGATGGGTTTCTCATCGTCTCGGAGCGTGTCAAGCACAACATGAGCATTAGTTCCTCCGTACCCAAAGCTATTGAGCGATACTTGTCTCGGCCCCGTATCCGGGAACGAGAAATTTTTGGTTGCAACTTCTATGTTTTGCCTGACAAGACGTATATCTTGATTCAGCTTGTCGAAATACAGACTCGGAGGGATGATACCTCTTTCAATGATCAAAATAACCTTGACCAACGTGGCAAGTCCGCTGACATTCTCCAGATGACCGATATTGGTCTTGACAGACCCTATCAAAATGGAATTTCCATGCTGTCGCTGGCTTCCAAAGACTATGCCTAATGCACTGCTTTCAGTGAGGTCACCAAGGGACGTTCTAGACCCATGTGCCTTGACGTAAACCGTCTTTGCTAAGTCGAGATGAGCACGGGCATACATCTTTCGAATAAGTTCCTCCTACGCTTGAGCGCTAGGTGCCGTTATACCTTGTTTGCGGCCATCCTGGTTCAAAGCTGAGCTTCGAATAACAGATCTGATGGGGTCGCCGTCTGCTAAAGCATGCGAGAGGCTTTTCAAGACGACACAAGCAGCTCCTTCGCCTCGACCGTATCCGGATGCTTTATGACCAAATGAGTAGCAACGGCCCTCGGCAGAGTAGAACTTAAGAAAGCTTGGCGCAACCATCGGTGCTGGGTCGAGGATTAGGTTGGAGCCTCCCACGATCGACTGCCGGCATCCTCCATGCCAGATACTGTCGCATGCATTCTGTAGAGCGACAATACTACCGCTGCATCCTGTATCCAGACTGAAAGAGGGGCCGTGCAGGTCGAAGAAGTATGACAATCGGTTAGACAACATTGCTTAGCAACACGAACCATGGCGGATCCCACAGACGAACAGACCCAAATCGAACATATCCTCCAAACACATCCATTTACCCAATTTCTCCGCTCAAACCCATCCATCACCAATGAGCCCCGTCTCTACGCCAACATTCCCGAAGCCCAGCGCGCCAACATGTTCACCTGCGGCAGCCTCTTAACACCAGACCGACTCGTCGTGCCGCCGTTACTTTTCACCGGTAAATTCTCCACAGTCCTCGTCTTCTACCTCGGAGCCGCGCTGGCTGGGTATAAAGGTGTTGTACATGGTGGGTTCTTGGCTACCATTCTGAATGAGGGTCTGGCTACATGTGCTTTGGTGGCGGTAGACGGTGATGGCACGCCTCTGACGATGAGCCTGAGCATCGAGTATCGGAAGCCGGCAGTGACGGAAGAGTGCTATGCTCTCAGAGCAACGCTGCTCAGAATGGAGGGGAGAATTGCATCAGTTGAAGGGCGGATTGAAGTTCTGAGAGAAACTGATGATGAGAGCTGCGAGGGTGCCCAGGTGGTGGCTGAAGGGAACGGGAAAGTTTATTTACATTGAAGCAATAAGGGCTCGGGTAGAGTGAAGACACTAGCCCCAAGAAGCCAAATGGCGAACAACTAGTACTTTACTTCTTGATATGATGATTCTGGTCAAATGCAGCTATGTTGACGTGGGAAATTATTATTCGTTCCGTTGCGGCGCAGAAAGGTCAAAATTTCTTGTGCCACGGAAGAAGCGGACTCCTGGATCAAGCAATGTTATGCTCATTATCAAAGACTCCTGAGGGAGCATGAAAGAAGAAATGAGATCTTTGAGTACGTTAGCTTCATGATTCCCTTTAAGAAGCTGGCCGAGATTGATAGCTGTGTCGCTGCTGGACTGTCCCAACAGTGTCATTCATCATTGCGCAAGAATTAATGTCATCCCAGCGAGAAATAAATGCCTTGCTTCCAACTTGTCGATATCTTTTCCAATTGTTCGATCCAATTATCTATCAGTACAGCACCGATACCATGAAGCATCAGTCTTGACTTGGGCTGTTGTTCAAGCCATTGAGAAGACAGCTCAGAAATTCTTGGAGTTAGGAACAACGCTTGTTAAGGAATCCAGTTACATCAAGCCAGTCTTCAAACCCAAAAGGGGTGCCATACGAGAACTGCCACCAGCAAACGAAGTTTACTTGCTTCTTGTAGAGAAACATGAACATCCTATTCACGTGCAGCACTTCTGGGCCACCTTGATTTTGCTCTGACTGATGAAAGTGGCCATTCCAGATTGGCTCATTTCTTACTCACGTTGGGGGACAGTCCATTTCTGGAAGACAAATGGGGGGACATGGCGATGTTTTTAGAGTGTTTATCGATTACCTGACAAAAACCTCACCGACAAGAGACTAAAGATTAACGGAATAATGCTCTTGCTGTCGCTGCACAGCACGGGCAGCACCAAATAATCAGAGCACTACTCGACCAGGGTGCAAATATCAACCAACCAATCCAGGACAGCCCCTTTGCTCTTGCAGCCAGGAAACGCCGGCTCGACACAATCAAGCTCCTTGAAAATGGGGTTGATCCCAATGCTGTAAGCTCACTTGGGGATGGTGCATTCTCTGCTGCTGCAGAAGTCAGAGAGCTCATACTTCTTCAGTTCTTTCTTGGCGTCGGAACTGATATCGATCGATGCGGTGGTGCGGCGTTGTGGTCTGCAGCTTGTAATCTTGGCCATCATCAAATGTTTCAATTTTTAATTGACCACGGGGCCCCGGTTGATATTTGTGCTTGGACGTGCTGCCTTATCGCCTACAGATTGCCTTCCAGATGATGAGTTTGTAACAGAGATTTTACTTAGGAATGGTGCGGGTATAGATTATGTAGTCCCACGCCAGATCGATCGTGAAGTTGGCAAGATGTACCTTATTCATGCAGGGAGGCAATTCCGACCAGACACAGTGAGATTACTTATTGAAAGTGGTGCCGACTTTAACATGGTGAACCATAAAGGAGATAGAGCTCTTTCGGCCGCTGCAAGGACCGGGAATGTTCCATTGCTCGAGATACTTCTTGACTTGGCGTTGACATGGACCTCTGCGGTGGTAAAGCTTTATTTCAGGCAGTGCACGATCACTGTATCGATGCAGTTCGACTTCTGCTTGAGCAGGAGGCTGATATGAGTTATGTGCTCATGGACGTGAGGGTTGCGTCGATTTGGGATGTTCGTTTCATTGCGGAGGATGAGATTGAGGGACCTATGTCACAACTGCTACCTAGGCATGGTGTACTGGAAGCCTCGGAGCAAGCCATGGCTAAGCGACGTGAAGAAATAGCACAGTATATCGAAGGGATCCGTCGATATAATTCGGATTGACTCGGTAGGTTATTTCTTTACATGTTACATGTACATCCTGTGACTGGACACCAATTCGGTCTCATCTTTACTTCTTCATTTCTCTCTATTATTCTTTCCACTCACTCTCGTCTAAACTCTCAAAGCAACTTATCAGAGCCGGTTAATTCTTGACTTTACCCGGCTCGGCTCGTCGGAAATTCTCCGAACCTTAGTTCCCCGGCATTTCATCCCCGGTCTTGACTCTCCCCCGCAAACCGGAGTGGTCACGGACCAAGGGCAAGCCCACTTTGAAACTCTCCAGGCCCGAAGTTCATTCCCGGTTTGACACATCCACGGCCGGTTCAATACCCCAGATGGCTAGCGTGGGGAAGTGTTGCTCGTGGAGAAATCCCGATTCTGCAGCTCGATGGCTGCTCTTCCCGGTCATTTATGACTCTCCGGCATTCTACATCATGGCACATGGCACATGGCCGGCCGCGGCCGTGGCCGTGGCCAATGCTTATGCCGGGTGATTGTGTCCTTGATGATCCCGGTTGATGTTTAAATACTGGGGTTACCCCGCGGCGGTTTTATTCTGTGTTTTTCCCGGCATTGATTTTGGACAGTTGAGATACCGTGCTGTTGTTGCTGTTGTTTGGGAATGTATCAACGATAATAGAGATCCTTACAATTGTGAAATCTTTCTACTTGAGTTCATCGTGAGAAAATCACCTGAATCCCTCCGCAAACCATCACAATGGCCGACCTAATCCCATCATGGAACCTCGTCCATAAACTCGAGAAGCGCAGTCTTCTCGTCGGCATCAACTGCGTCGCAGCCCTTTCGATCCTATTCTTCGGCTACGACCAAGGAATGATGGCCGGTGTCAACAACTCCCCAGACTACATCGGCCTAATGGGCTTCGGACACACGAAATTGGAAGATGGCATGCTCACGCCAGTCGTGACTAACAGTCTTTTACAAGGTGGTATCGTATCGGTTTATTACCTGGGTACGCTATGTGGTGCGCTGCTGGGTGGCTGGGTTGGTGATCGGATTGGAAGGGTTAAGACCATTGCTGTTGGTTGTGGGTGGGCGGTTCTGGGTGCTGCGCTGCAATGTTCGGCTATGAATCATGAGTGGATGATTTGCTGTATGAAGCCTTTGAATTATTGTGAGATGGAGAGAAGCTGACGATTTACAGCGCGTTTTATAAATGGTGTCGGTACGGGTATCTTGAACGCCATCGTCCCCGTCTGGGCTACAGAAGTCGCGGACCACACCTCTCGTGGACAGTTCATTGCCATCGAGTTCACTCTCAACATCTTTGGTGTCGTCCTCGCATACTGGCTGGAATTGTATGTCCCCTGTCATCCCACTCAATCGCATCTCACTAACAAATGCAGCGGTCTATCCTTTATCGACGGCGGCAAATCCGCCTTCCGCTGGCGATTTCCCATCGCATTCCAACTCATTTTCCTCATCGTCCTCCTCACTGCTGTTTGGTTTTTCCCTGAATCGCCTCGCTGGCTCGTCAAAGCAAATCGTGAACAAGAAGCACGGTATATCCTCGGCCGTTTGCGTGGAAGCACTGGCGAGGATGCAATCCGCGCTGAGGCCGAGTTCCAGGATATTCAAAGTATTGTGGAGATGGAGAATACTGTTGGACATAATTACTCATATCTGGGGATGTTGTTCGATTATAAGCCTGGGAAGTTGCATCTTGGACGGCGTGTGCAGTTGGTGGCTTGGTTGCAGATTATGCAGGAATGGGTGGGAATTGCTGGTGTTACAGTTTGTATGTTTTCCTTTTTATCCTTTTTCCTATATTGGGCTGAGCTGACATGAACAGATGCGCCAACAATTTTCAGCATTGCTGGATTCGATACAATGAAGAGCCAATGGATCAGCGGTCTCAACAACGTTTTCTACATGGTATGTGCCATTCTCAATTATCCGCCCTGCATACCTGACTCCCTCTCTAGCTCGCAACACTCGTCTGCGTCTTCACCCTCGATCGAATCGGCCGTCGCTGGACATTATGGTGGGGAGCGGCCGGCCAAGCAATCGCCATGTTTCTCGCGGGTGGTTTTTCCCGTCTCGGTATTGATGCTCGCGCGGCAGGAGAGATTGCTAAAGCAGACTCTTACGGAGCCGCAGCTGCTTCGTTTGTTTTCATTTTCACGGCCGTCTTCGGTGCGACTTGGCTTGTTGGACCGTGGATTTATCAGGCCGAGGTGTTCCCGTTGGCTGTTCGAGCTCGTGGTAATGCTTGGGGTGTTGTGGGTTGGAGTATTGGTAATGGATGGTTGGTGAGTCGTACACCCCCATCAAGGCCCCCGAAAAGCGTTCCGACACTAATATTGACAGACCCTTCTCTGCCCCGTAATGTTCGACTCCATCGGCGAGAAAACCCTCTACGTCTTCGCCGCCTGCAACATCATCAGTATCCCCATGGTCTGGGCTCTATATCCAGAAAGCAACCAGCGGACACTAGAAGATATGGATCTTCTTTTCGCCTCGGACTCATGGTGGGTGTGGGATGCAGAAAAAACATTTGCACGTCTTAAGGAGGAGAACCCCGGTTATATGCAGACTGTTGCACGGAAGAACAGTGAGGTGGATGCCGAGGCTGGGCGTGTTAAGGATTCGGAGAATATGGCGACTGTTGAGCATCGGTCGTGATAGCTTTATACCGTGGTGATAGATGTAGATGAAATATCGAAGAATCCCAATCTCATATGATTATTTACCCTTCCCCCCAAGATCCACGAACCCCCCAAAACAAAGCCCCCTCGCCTTTCCTTCCACGTCAAAAACGACACCCTCTTCCTCCAGTAATCTCCTCTTCTCCTCCCCTTTCCCTTTCCCTTTCCCTACCCCCTCTCCGCCCTTCTCCTTCCCACTACCAGACCGCCCACTCCAAAATCCCTTATAGCCACCCAGCACACCCCCCGTCCCAAGCACCCGATGACAGGGCACGCCCGGCGCAAATGGATTAGTTCGCAGCGCGTTCCCAACAGCCCGCGGGGACGAACCTAGATAAGCTGATAGAGTGGAGTACGTCGTCCAGCGGCCGGGCGGGATGGAGAGGAGGGTGCGGTAGAGGCGGCGGCGGTAGGGGGTTAGGGTTGGGTGGAGGGAGATGCGGTGGAGGGTTTTTGTGAGGGATGGATTGGGGGTGGGATTGGTGGTTAAGGTGGTGTTTGGGGATGGAGGTGGAGATGGGGAGGTAGGATTGGAGGTGGAGGTGCTGAGAGGCGTGAGCGTGGTTATAATTTCCGTGGTGGGCATGGCGAGCTTTGTATTAAGTGGTTGTATCTTGTATGGGTTTAATTTGTATAAAGTGAAGGTGATTTATGTAGTTGGTTGGTTGGGATCGTTCGAGGTGTAGTAGTGCGCGCCGAGAATGTTGTGCCGAGGCATTTTTGAATTAACCAATCAGGGGTATTGCCGAGTATACCCCGATAGTATGTGGTTTGGGGACTTATACAAGCTATAGAATCAAACAGGATTGGACCAATGATTGTATATTTTAGGCATTGAATTCTATGGATACCGTGCTAGTGGGAGAAGTTCGGTCGAAAAGCCTCATGTGGACTACATAATCGTGACTTATAAAGTGCTGCTGGTTCGCTTTAAATGAGATGGCTCAGGGTCAATTGCAAGGACTCGCCTGATTTTAGCAGCCTTGGGGTCCAACCAGAGGTCCGCTGGCTCCTATCGTAGCGCCCGATTTTATGGGAATGCTCGTGCTGTCCAGTTGTTCGCTGTTCATCAAGAACCACGGGCCCTGTAACGTCTCCCTGGTATTCGCAATGCTTTCCCTAATACCAGCCTCACAGAGGACTAGCGATAGGAGGTCATTATCCAGCACTAACGCCAGTATAAGATGCTAGAGCCTCGTTTGCAGTTGTAATCCCAGACAGCCCTTAATATAGCCAACAGTACAGGTAGTATCTTTGATTCGGAATAATCGGAACCGGGAGTGCTTTTGCTGAGCGTCTATAGCGACTGAAAATGCGGAACCGAGTGCTTGCAGTCAGTCACATACCCTGCGCAAGATGCTTTCCACAGTGAGTCTGTCCGTCTGGTCAGCCTTCATATAACCCATTTGAAAAGAGCGATGGGAAGCAAAACATGTCCATTATTGTGTTCAGAAGAGCCAATAGGCCAAGCTGGCATCTGTTTTGGAGCCTGGACTGTTGATTTATCACAATGATGCCATGTCTAAGCTTAGATTGATCGGTTTCAAAAGTGCCGCTGGCTCTTACTATCTCGGTGAGTTCCACGACCTTGCCACGCAAAAGTCTATTTACATATCTCGCGAAGCGATTGATAAGTTTGCAGATCCCATAAATAGGGCTAGTGTTTGCTAAAAAACACTCCTCAATGGGGCTTCAATGTACCATTTGGAGCCATTAGTAAAGAAACCCCTGACGTAGAGAAGTGAAAGCAAGTGGTCACCGTTATCAGGATATTCCATACCTCTGTGATGAGGCCGCTGAGCTCTTTACAAAACCGGATGTTTACGTCCTTGAGATATGAGCCATCATAGGAGTCTGGCTTCCCTTCGTCAATACCTCCAACAGAAAGGCCCAAGCTTTCAACTACATGTGTGGCGCAATGAAGTCTGTCAAAGTTCTTCGAATCGAAGGATACTCACGGACTTATCCTCTAATCGCATTGAAGCGGATTCGCTTTCATCCAGAATGCTTCACTGTTTGAAGAATCAATCTTGAGGACTGTTTGTCGTCCTCACAGAAACTTAACGCCGTATCTCGTCTCGTAGAAGCAAGAGCTAAAAATTCAAAGGCGGAGCCTTTTCTCCTTTTTTCTTTTTCTTCGTTGGCTAAAATGTGTTGCAGTTCTGTTTTCCAAGCATTTAAATGAGGCCCTTGTTAGAAACTGTCTTTTGGCTCATCTTATAAGCGGCCAGAGGAAGATGGCCGGACGGTGATGTGCCTTTCTATTTTTCACGAGTTCTCTCGCCAAAATTGTGTTGCCTCTTTTAATTTGTACCAAAGATTCTAGCAGACCGCAGCTTTTTCTTCATATTTATTCTATAGGTACAATGCTACTAGGCTTGCTTCATCGATCCTAAGCAGTGCCCTTATGCCGTCGAGGAAAGTTTGGGAAATGTCTCATAAAGTACTGGCGGAGACACAAGAGGACCTCGTCCGGCTGGACAGAGGCTGCAATATGAAAGCCGATAATTGTGATTTAAAACGGGTATTCAATGTCGTAGGTCATTCAGGTGGGTGTGACGAGATTTTTGATATCGGCGTCCCCATTGGCAATCTTTTAAAACCTTAGTTAATAGGAGTAAAAAAACTAGGGCTCTCTGACTCTCGCATGCAGTTATTGAGAGAAGTGATTGCTCTGTCCAAAGACTAGGTATGTTAGGTCTAGCTAATCGATGAGGTGGATCAAAGGTCCTGAGAAATACATGCATAGCTCTTATGCTCTTAAACCGATATCCCTTGCCAGTAAATCAAGGGTTCCAGATGGTTCAGACAAAATCTCATGGCTCAATCGGCTTCCACTTTTCTCGTTCGTTTTTGGTGACTTGCTTTGTCCCTCATGGATGAAAGCGCCCACCCCGGTCATACCCCGTCCACGCTAGAGTAGCTGGTGCAACTGAGGATATCGATGTATCCATACACGCAGTCCATGCAGTCAAATCCGTAACACGGCTCGGGTGATTCTTTGTGAATCTCGCAGTGTAATATGGCCGGTTCAGTTGAGTCGCAAACCAAGAAGCAGAATCCCAGACCCAAGAAAGTTGAAAGTAAGACTCCATTTCTTCGGTGACTCTCCATTCTACTGAGGTTTAGAGGAATGGTTTCGTCTATAAGCTTAGCTGGTTCATCACTTCTTGCTTTATGATGTCACCTCTCCTTTCGCGAGTCTGAAGTGGTAAAGCTCATCTGAACAGCCAAGTCCTGGAAATGGGACTTTCTTGCTTTTTATTCGAAACTTCCCTTTTAAACGAGAGTTTTGGCCCTTATTGGAAATAGGCCATAGCTGGTGTGAGTTGTGTAATTTAATGCCGAAAAGGCGTTCTCCTTTCATCGGCCATTTCTCAGGGCCAAGTTGGTTGTTCTGACGGTCTCGCAATCCACTCTGGATAGCGGCTGGATCTCAAATGTGTCAGTCAGGCCAACAAAGGCCAGCAGAATGTTGCAGACACTGTAAATGTCTGCGCTGTTCTCTAAAATCCGTCTTGGCGATGACAATTGATTCCATCGTGTGCTGCCAATGATTCGTTTTTCGACAATTAATAGGTTTCATACAGACATGTGCTATCAGCAAGGTCGATCCTATATTCTGATTCAAAGGGGGTGGTGCTATTTCACTGAAATTTCGCGCAGCCACCATAAATTTGTGAAAGCCTTGTAATACAAGCACATTATTGTACTTGAAGCCTGAAGCATCCAGCTCTGTCATGGATTATGAGAGCTATCTCGAGCCTCGGCTGTGCTTAACGGGTTTTAACCTTTGTTGAAGGTACTATATGTGACCCTCCGTAATAGGTAGGTAGGAAGTTTTCCATGCGCGCCTAAACGATGGTACGTAGCATCTCCGTGGAGTGCTGTCACCAAGAAGCACTGTTTAGCTCATAGATGGTCCCACGTGTACTCCATGGGTGGTTGAGTCATAAACTCTGTGATCCCGTTGGCAAGCAACCTTGAAATCAGCATGCCAAAGTTAGAGCACGAAATAAGCTGGATTAATTTCCATTGCATCCGATACCGCTGGATTATTCGAAAGTCACCAAGAGTCCAGGACAGGCTGTTGGTCGATTGAGTCTCTTCGATCCGTCGGGCGTGATACAACCTGTTGTCGTTCAAGAAATCTAAAAGGAATTTCCCTCCGTTGTTATTGTGAGTTGGCCTTCATTGGGTCAACCGGCGGAAACTCATGAAACGCCCGCATCATGAGGAGTAGAGTGTGAAGGTCGTGCATCCTGAAGCCCTTGTTGGTCTCCTAATGTCAGCAATCGTTGGGAATTGGCTCAAGATCAAGTTGAAGAAAAGAAGGGCCAGGTTAACTCACAAATTCAATGCCTAGTCCATCATAAGGTTGCGATAGTTGCTTCTGAGCGAGCAATCACTTCCCATTCAAACGAAATGATGGCCGGGATTTGCAGGCGAGTAGGGGCCAAAAGCTATTGCGTCGCCATTACCTTTGGTTTCAAATAGTTCCTCTTTGTTTCCACTAAAACACGTTTCAAGCCCGTTCTATATCATCTCTGTTTCGGAGGCCTGTTGCTTTCTCCAATCGTAATGCACACCGGGGTAAAGCGTGCTTCCATAGTCTTAGCCAAGCTAGTACCACGTTTTCCAAAGTCTCATATAATATACCAGACAAGCTGCAAGGGTATACAGAACAAAAAGAAAAAACGAAAAGAAATAGCCATTCGTTTCGAATGAATTCTCTCAAACTTCGTTAGAGTTTTATATAGTCGACCTGTATAAAGATGAGTAAGTCTCTCCAGCTGAGCAATTCCCAAGGAAGTGAGATACTCACCATCCATTGTCTTTTTACCAGTCGCACCCTCAAAGTGACGGCAATACAGTAAACCTGCGAACGCAACCAGCCACTTTGATTGGCTTCCATGACGCAAGAGGCATATTGAAACCGGATAAGGACTTTATAGTCAGCTAGAAACAGTGTATAAAATGTTGAAAGCGTCATGCAGCACGATATAGTAAACGGGACGTTGTATATATATGTGCCACGAGTGGGTCATTGATGGCCCAATGTCTGAATCCAGCCGTTGGGCATTTGGCTTTCAGACGTATACCAATCGCTGCAGGACTACTTCATATACCCTTTGATCTTATGTCAGTCAACAAACTTCAGGGGAAATTCTGAGGGAACAACTTACACATGCTAGAGTCGTCATGTTCTGATGAAAACAAGAAGCAGCGGTTGATTTTGCTAACATGTATATAGCTTCACGCGTGTCTTCGGTTGCTTGGTCATAAATGTTGCACACCCTATTCGCAGACACAATTGGTGTCCATACACCAAATTTCGAGCATGAGGTGTGATGTGGTTATTGTGCGTTGTACTTGAAACTGCTGGAATACTAGAACCATTGAACAATCCAGAGTTTGTTCTTGATTTACTCAGTGCCTGCGGCATAAGGAGGGCCACGACCGCGAGGTTGTCAAGAAAGAGCTTAGCAGAATGGCTGTGTCCGGACATAGAAATGCACCAGTAGCATCTAACCGACCTATATCAAATCAAACACGAAGGTAGAGCGATTTTGCGTGGCAAAGTTGCTGGCTATTTTTATCATTATTCCATACGTCAGCAAGAATTGTCTCGGCATCCAAGTTGAAGAAAAGACGTACCAGATAAGCTCACACATCTAGTAGTGCATTACGAGGGTTAAGGATAGGAGGAAAACAACATACCTCGGCTCATCGTCTGATAGCACTGGCAGGCATTCTCTCGAAAAGCCATCATTTAGCCACCTGCGCCCTATGTCATAAGTATATCTTGGATCCACTTTGAGCAATCTCTGTCATCACCAAAATTTTTTTTCTCAGGTCATCACGATTGCGTGAAGCAACAGGTTTTTCAGCTTGCGTCGAATGATAACCAAGATGTGCAGCCATTTCTCTGCTTTAATGCACCGATTCACCAAATGTTGCCTGGTCATCAAGTTCCTGGACTAGAGCCTTCTTCGCCCCTCTTTTCCATGTATTACCCTGGTACTTGAGCGCGACGATATCGTCAGTGGCTCTCTCATGTCAAAATTGTTGCTAGCGAAGCAGAGGATTCAATTTTCTGCCATACGCATATAGCCCAGTCTCTTCTATAAGCGAATAATTGGTCGTTAAAGGAGTAAATTCTTCAATCGAAACGTTGCTCTCCAGTGGTATAATCACTCCTAGATAAGTCGATAGAGATTAGCTGATACAGTACCACAGTGGGCTCCAAAAGCGAGATACATACCGGCGCCTGCACTCTCTCTAAAATATTTGCCCAGACTTGTCGTACACTATATCCCTAGGGGATGCCGCAGAGCTTAGGAGCTTCAAAAAGTTGTTCGCAGTCTTAAGGTCGTCCGCTTATTCTGCGCCAAAGCTTTTCACTTCCAGTTTATTATTGTGACACCAACCTGGGTCGTCTTCCAGATGAAAGATAAGTTCTTTGGTTGCAAATAAACCGCCATGGCATGGCATATCTGGCCTCTAGTAGCTTGAGCATTTCCGACCTCGTATGTATCAAAGAGTGCCTCGTGCAGGATAAATTGAACTGTCAAGTCTCCAGGAACCGTTTGGTATACGGAACGACACACGCTGCTATCAAGGATATCGTTGTTGTTGGAATCGTCCTTGGCCGCTGCGTAGAAGGAGGTTCTGGAGGTTCGTGGGAGGTGGAAAGGCGGAAAAGCTTGGGGATATTTACAAGTAGCAGTAACAGTGACTACCACCTACTTCATAGACCTACAAGTGAATACAAAGACAAAAGATAAATATAACACATGATCTATTGATGCTGGCAATCTGTACTCAAACTGCGCAAACATATAGATCAACTACTTAATCAGCCATTCAGAATAAAGCCAAAGCAGAAAGCAAACCATTGATCTATCCGTATCAATTCTAATATGAAGTATGTAAGAGAGCCTAGTCTTTCAGTAGTGTGTTAACAAAGACATCATCAGCCTCGGGTATATGTATGGGTATACAGAAAATGTGCAGCCATCAGCAACATGACCGTAAGGAAACATCAGACATAAACATAAACATAAACATAAACATGAGCATCAGCATAACTCGTATCATCTCGAAAAAAAAAAAAAAAAGTCAAAGCAACGAATGAAATTCGAAATGAATGAATTAAAAAAGAGAGAAAAAAGTGTGCAAGGGAGCATTAAAATCATAAGCAACGAGTCGAGTCATCTTCAACCCGCAAGAAATAAAAGAAGCCGACCAGTAGCAAAAAATCAGCTACAGATACTGCGCTTTAGCGACTCTCTTTGACGCCCCGCGCTTGGGCACAGGGACGTGATGATACGCGCGTAGATGTTCGAGCAGGTGGTCTTTGCGCGGAAACCCATTGTGGCCTTTTCTTGAGCAGTCGGCAACGGGGCAGTCTTGGAATACGGGGTAGTGGACGCTGGTTTGGTGGCGTCTTAGGTCGGCGGAGCGAGTAAATGCTTTACCGCAGTCTGCGCAGGGAAAGGGTTTGTTTGATCTGTCGCATGTTAGTTATGGTGGTTATTTCGGCGGATTGGGTGAGGGGGCTTACTTGGGAGATATGGTTTCGAAGGGAATGTCGTTACAGATGTCAGGGAAGAGTTGTGCATCTTGGGGCGGCCATTGAACGGGTGGAGACGAGGATATCGACGATGCAGATGTTGCAAGCGAGTGGTCGACGTATCCAGCGCCTGGGATTGGAATGGAGTTGACATAGGACGAGTTGACGGCAGGGTATATGTCCGGGTATACGTCCGCAAAGCCATATTGGCACTGACCCGGGGGAGGAGAGAAATCATAATCATAGGACGACTCGAAAGGTGACTGGCAAGGAAAAAGGTCTGGTTCTTGCATCGGAGAGGAAGAGTACAAGTCTGGATATGTGAAGGAAGACTGTATTGAAGCATCGCTTCCGTGAGAGTACGAAGGCTCCATGGGTGGACAAGACAGACCAGAAGTCTGTGTCTAAATACGATTAGCTTTGCATTTTTATTATTTTTATTATTGGCGACTGGTGGAAGACAACCATTGGGGGATTGGAAAATATCGTGTTAGCTTGGGTGTTGGATAAGTACAAGTCCATGGTCAGGTCAGCTGGGTTACTTTGTCAAGTAAGTTCGTAAAACAGAGAAGGTAGAGCCAAGGACTGAGAGCACCGGGATGTCCGTCTTTATATGCACAAGAAGCAGGAGTATTAATTCCGCACTGCATCATGATCGAACGTCAAACAACAAGCGGATCCCCCCAGGGTATGTCATCACCAAGACTTCCGCTAACTTTGTCTGCAATAAACGAAGTTTGCCAAGGGCGGAAGACGACGCAGACGAGATAGGAAGTTGTGTGGACAAAATGCACACAGCCACCTTAAGCCGCAGGCTATCATAGGGCGTCTTTGCCAGGAAAAGTGGGTGAGAGATTTTATTTTACGCAGGATCAAAAGTGAAGCAAACATCCCTACCAGCTAGGCTGACGCTAGAAACTCGATGGAAATCCGTCCGGTGTTCTATCCAGCTATCCAGGGGTTCGAGAGCCGGCATTGCATCGCCAAGTTCCCGAATGGCTTGTGATTGGAATGTGTGCTGCTGTGTGCTTGGGGAATCGCCGAATAGGCTGACACGACCCCCATCCAGAGTGGACACTAAAGCGTTCTGAAAGACTTCTGAAAGGTTCTGAAGGACGATCACGAAGGCGGACACAAAAGACACGATAACATCATCGGCCCTCTAGTTCCTCCACAGGAACAAATTGCGGTGGGGTCTTTAGTGTTGTCCGCGGAGGTTTGTCGAACAAAGAGAATTCCGGAGAGAGCCTTATGGCGGCTACTCAGCCTCATTCGTTGTCCAAGTCCTCTCGATGGGTCCGAGTCTGTCTCATTTCGGGTATTCGGCGCCGACCGTGACTGAGAAAGTACGAGCCCAGTCTAAACCAAGAGACATCTGATTGGGAGTTTCCGCGGAGGATGTGCGACAGGACAAGAGAAATCCGAGCCTGGATGATGTCGGGGTCACAAAGCGTCCATAGCATGGGAATCATGCAGACTCCTGCTGTACCACAATCACCCGGGGCAGTCTTTTCGTATTTTGCGTGTCCGGTCTTTCCTTTTGCTGGACAGTCGCGCGTATCCCGCTGTGTACTCTGTGGGCGTACTCCGTACTCGACACACTCCGGCCTCAATCGGCACCAGATATCCGGATCGACAGAGGCTTTTGTACACTTGTGCGATCCGCGCCAACGAGAAGACGATTCCCTGGCCGTATTGTACGGAGCCCCCGTTTTGACGTCAGTTCTGTACATATTGGTATTCGTATGTTGTATCTGTACTTGGAGCACAGCAGTCTGGGCTGGGACGTAAGAGGACCTCGTATGTAACTGTATCGCTGAGCCGCACAGCCTCCCCTGCAACCATTCTCTGCGCTTTGCACAAGTACATGTCAGTCAATCAATGAGACCTGCAGAGGACAAAAATCCCTCAAGTACTCCATACAAGTTGCTGTACTGTAGATCTTGAGCAAAGGAAAAAGCAGTGAGGCGCTTCGCTTGCTTGCGCTGGCCCCTGTATGGCTGGCCAAGGCCAACAGGTGGCCTCGGGCACAAATGAACCAGGAAACTACCCCGGAATTGTTCCTGAGGGTGGAAGGCTTCTGGAAGAACCTTAGTATGTGGAAAGCTGGGGTGAACCTGGCCGACCCGTGGTTTGCATGCGTACCATGGTGAATTCCGTTCAGGTGAATGCTACAATACGCCACACGCAGTTGTGTCTACTGTGTACCCCGGATAGCAATGGCATAATAAAGAGTACAGTGTTCTCATGAATAAGAACCATGGTAATCCCCATAGACGAAGAACTCCACCGCTGCCCATTCGTACATACACTCACTCCTGGCAGAATCAAACAACAGAACAGAAGAAGAAACCAATCCCAACCAATCAATCAAGTAGTTTTCTTGCATTCAAGTGTAACCTGCTCCACATGGTACACGCATTATAACTCGTCTTCAAGGTACTTGTAGACAAATTTGAAATCCGCCTTGCGCCGATTCATCCTGTACAAGTTAGCGTTAGATCAATACACTAAGAAAAAGAAAAGAACATACCATGTACTCTCATAGTCAAAGAAGCGATATGTCCCCTGCTCGAATTCCTCGGTGATCGCTTTGGGCTCCTCATGACGTTGGAACCATGTCTGGTACTGCTTATGGAATCGCCAGCTTTGGTTTTTGAGTGCCTTGGCGGACAGGAATTGCTGGTATGTGCCTTGTCGGTAATAAAACAGGTAGAAGAGAGTATCCGTGTCGATCCGCCCCGTATCGTACAATCGCGGGTCGTCAAATATCGCAAGCGGCTCTTGAGGGTAATAAAGGGGTGTGTTGTAGGGATTTTGCGGTTTGTAGTGACGGGGCTTCTCTGCGTCGGCGGGTTCCGGACAAGTCGTCAGCGATGCTGCCAGAAGTCGTTGAGCCGATGGTGCTGGGTTCGTCGACGCGCGGCTCTTGGTCACTTCGAAGGATTGGATCAGGTCTTGTAACCCGGGAGGCAGATGGTATATCGACTCTTCGGCATCGCGCTGCTCCGGCTTGTCGGTCTCTCCATTCGTCGCAGCAGTGACCGGCTCTTTGCTGGGAGGCTCTTTCTTCTCTGCAACTGGTGCGGGCGCAGCAGCCACTTTGGGACTACTAAAGGCGGGCGTTCGTGATCGTTCCTCCGCAGCGAGTGCGGCAGCTGATGCGAGCTTGGGCGTGGGCTGTGCTGGCGCAACGCTTGGCGACGCGATCGAGGAAGGCTTCGACACGGGAACTGCTGCGGGAAATGCAGGGCTGGCACCCGGCGGTGGAGGCAAAGGAGCGATCCCAACGCCATTCTTGTCACTTGCAGCTGCTGCCGCTGCCGCGGATGCATACTTGAGAGTTTCCCCCGGAAGTCGTGTTGGTGGAGGAGCGGGCTTCATGCCACTTGTGGAGCTGGTTGACGTGGAAGGATGTAGGGTCGCAAGAACAGGTAGAGGTGACTTCATTTGTGTTGATGACCGTCGTGGCCCAGGGGTCTCTGCCTTGATTTTGGGCTTCGGTTCCAGGTCGTCATCCTGTACCGACTGCGTATCTTGCGACGATACCATGTCGTTATCGCCCGTGAATCCGAGCTGCCCCTCTGCATCGACCTCCAGGTTCAAGTCATCGTAGAGAGTCTCGTCCTCTCCGGAGTAGTCAATGTTATGCCCATCTTCGACGTAATATTTTATACTCTCTTTCAGATCGAGCACCTGACCCGTTTCGACATTCCCGTTCTGGAGCGCCCGTAGCAACAACTCGAGTTTATTGACGTGCCACTTATGGCGTTCCGTGAGATGTGCAATATCCGATAACCGGTTCGACTTGTTGATATCCTTCTTGCCCTTCTTCATTTGCATATGAAGCGTCTCCTCCTCAGCCTCCATAGCCTCGATCTTCTGCTGAAGCTCGTCGACCATATTGGACAGGAAATCGCACGTTTCGACTTTTTGCTTCTCGCGGGGGTCGAGCCTCGATGCTGCTGACAGACCTTCTTTCGAATATGCTTTGGTCTTCATCTCCTTCTCGACGGCCTTGAACTGTTCCATACACTGCATTCCGTTAGCTTCCCGGACGTGGCAAGTGGTCGAGATAGCCAAAAGCATAGTAGTGCAAGGGACGGTTTGGAAATCAGCCCACAGATTCGATTGCTCTACGCTGCTCGAGCAGCGGACTCTTGTCTTTGACTTCATTGCCTGCTGCCCAGGACTTAATCTGATCGCGAAATCGTTGCAGTTTCTTGATCTCCCGCTTGAGATTGTCTTCGAGCTTATCGCGCTGGGCGGCATTTGTTGTCGTCCTGATCTTCTCGTATATCCCCTCGAAGGCCTGGATACCCTCTGCGACCTTTTTAAAGGTCTTGTCGATCTCTTGCTGTGTTTTCCGGGAGGTCATGATGGGCCGTTCATGTGGTGGTCAAGAGGGGGGTTTTGGAGCTGGGACAGAATATTGCGTGGGAGCGGGTTGCGGAGGGCGGAAAGAAGGATGGGCAAATATTTCGTGAATGGGAGAAACAACACGAATTGTGTCTGAGAGGAGGAAGAATTGTAGTGTAGCCCTGTATGGCCGACAGTGAATCGTCGTCGCAGTCGTTGTCGTCAGTCGTGATGCTTTTTGGGGAGAGAATGCCAAGACCCGTGTGCCAAGACTGAGGCACGAGACAGCATAGTTCTTCCTATGCATTGCAACTATTTACTACGATATTTATACAATTTCTATTCTTGATACTATACTGAGTTATTGACCTCTGCGCTGTTATATTCCGGGTGTGTAGTCCAGCTGTTACAGGTTGAGGTACGCATGCAGCCCGTCCGCAGTCGCCGTTTTAGTCCAAGGCATACAGTACTGACCTCTTTGTCTGATAGTGATACCCCTAGTACTAGCGCAAAACGTTCCGGTCCCGCTACGATAGAGAAAAGGAGATCAACATGAAAGGTGCGCCAGCTTCTCTGCGACAAGCAGCCCGGTCTAATCCCGGCCCTAGCGGTCATCCAACGAGTCAAGTCCGCATCCGTGACGGTCGATAATCAACTGGTATCTTCGATTGGACGGGGTCTCCTGGTTCTAGCTGGAGTCGGGAAAGGAGACGATGAGAAGGAAGCGGACAGCCTGATCTCGAGGATCATGAGATGCCGGTTATGGCCGGACGACAACGGAAAGCAGGTGGGTGACAGGTCATGCTACAGCGTGGCTGGTGCAACTGGGACTGACGAGGCGGCGAAACAGTGGAAGAAGAATGTCCAGGATATTGAAGGCGAGATACTCTGCGGTATGGCACGTCACCAATGTCAGTTGGATGAGGTCTGACGAATCAGTCTCACAATTCACCCTCTATGCGCAATTGAACAAAGGCAAACAACCCGATTTCCACGAAGCCGCCGACGTCGAAACCGCACGCAGACTCTATGACTACTTCTACCAACGGTTACGCGAAGCCTACAAGCCGGAACGGGTCAAGAACGGTGTCTTCCAGGCGATGATGGATGTCGAGTTGAAGAACGATGGACCGGTGGGTTTAGATTACCGCAGTGACGAAGAGGCGGTATAGCTTACTTTCTTTGCGTTACCGATCCTGTTGGATGAGTACTGGGTGCTAACCATGAGATGGTATGCAGGTCACAATCGAGGTTAATACGAAACTTCCGAAGAAAGAAAAGACATCGGAGAGAGATAAGCGATCCGAGAAGAAGCCTGAGAAGCCTGAGAAGTCTGGACAATCTGAAAAGCCGAAATCAGAAGGCGACAGCGATGAAGGGGGACAGACCGAGGGCCAGCAGAGCTATGAATTCAAGCTCCCCGCCACACTGTTAGAATAACACCACAGTATAAAAGCATAATAAAATAGAGATCCAAAATAGATATGGATGTAATGATGTACAAGGAATTCACTTAACTCACTAGTTGTGGTAGAACATTCACAGTGCAGTGCATGGAAGCTTCCTGAAGGCCAGCCCAGCCTTTGTATGGGTTTTCTCCCCACCAATTCTCTTTCACCTTCTTTCTATCTCTACTCACACTTCCACTCCCATCGACCTCTACTCTTCATTCTCTGTGGTTCAATTGTTCAATCCCTTCATTTTCCTTAATCGGCACCTCTCTTCTAGCAACCATGGTCGAATCGCGTACGTCTCCCTTCTTCCCCTCTAAACTGCGGGGTGCTCCGGATTGAAGCAAATACAAGAAAATTCAACTAACAGCGCGCGCTTCAGCTCGTTCTCGCGTTTATTTCGATATCAAGATTGGCAAGCAGCCCATGGGCCGCATTGCTCTTGAATTGGTGAGTTTCTCTTGTTTTCTTGGTTCTGCCTGTCGTTGTGGCACTAGCTAACTTCTCGCGCAGTTCAACGATGGTACGAAACGTCCCAATCCTATGCCTTTCTAATAGAATGTGCAACTGACGAATCAGTCGTTCCTAAAACTGCTGATAACTTCCGTGCTCTTTGCACTGGTGAGAAGGGCGTGGGCCAGCAGGGCAAGCCATTGAGCTTCAAGGGTACGTCGCGTGGAGGACCTCTCCCAGTTCGAGACACCTCTGACACCGCGCAGGTTCGATCTTCCACCGTGTCATCAAGCAATTCATGATCCAGGGTGGTGATTTTACTGCCTTCAACGGAACCGGCGGCGAGTCGATCTACGGCGAGAAATTTCCCGACGAGAACTTCGATCTCCAGCATGACCGTCCCTTCCTCCTCTCCATGGCCAACTCGGGCCCCGGCACGAACGGCAGCCAGTTCTTCATCACCACCGTCCCTACTCCCCACCTTGACGGAAAACATGTGGTCTTTGGTGAGGTGCTCAACGGAAAGAGCATCGTCCGCAAGATCGAGAACATGAACACCCAGGCCGACAAGCCCACCTTGGATGTGACGATTGTCGACTGTGGTGAACTCACCGGCCAGGAGTACGACGATGCGGCCAAGCAGGTTCCCGATGCCACCGGTGACCCATACGAGGACTTCCCCGACGACCATCAGGGCGAGGCACTCAGCGCGCCAGTGTGCTACAAGATCGCGTCGGAGCTCAAGAACTTCGGTAACGCTGCATTCAAGGGCGGTGACCACCTGCTGGGTCTCGAGAAGTACCAGAAGGGTCTGCGCTATCTGAACGAGTTCCCCGAGCCGGACGAGAATGACCCCAAGGAGCTTGACGGCCAGCTGAAGGCGCTCCGTTTCACCCTCCACTCCAACTCCGCCCTCCTCGCCAACAAGATTGGTCAGTTCCAGAACGGCAAGGCCTGGGCTACATATGCTCTCGAAGTCTCTGGTCCCGCTGGTTCCAAGGACGCGGACAAGGCCAAGGCTTACTACCGCCGTGCTGTCGCCTTTTCGGGTCTCAAGGAGGAAGAGAATGCGCTCAGTGACCTCCGGGAAGCCTCCAAGCTGGCTCCTTCGGATGCTGCCATCGTTAATGAGGTGGCCAAGGTTAACAAGGCGATCAAAGACCGGGAGGCTAAGGAGAAGGCTGCTGCTAGGAAGTTCTTCTCGTGAGTTGGAGGTGTATTAACGCGTATGATTCATGATATCCATGATCTATTTTTCAAAGAAAAAACCAGTCTCTTGGGGAGGGAAGGAGTCCGTTTCTACAGTAGGGTGCCTCGACCATTTGTTTAGCATTTGGTAGCATAGCAGGCGTAATTTCATTCTCATTCTTCAACATCCGGTCCAGTAGGGTCTCGTCTCATACTATTATAGACACAGATATATACCCAACCCAAACATCAAGCATCATAACAGAGCATAGCAAAAGAAAAAACTAGATCGTCTCTGCCAAAAACGCCTCATACCTCCCCTTACACTTCCTCCTCCAACTCTTCCCCCAAACAATCATCGGACCTCCCATAACCATCGACAAAACTACCCAAATCCCATAAAACGTAAATGTCCATCCATAACTCGTCGCGTCGATAAAATTCTGCACGGAGAACGATATCGCAAAGTTGATCACGGACGAGCATATCGCAAGCACAATCACCAATTCACCAGATATCTACCCACCAAACATGGTTAGCAACCCGCAACCCATAATACCTGGGACATGGGTGAATACCTGATCAAAACACTCCATCGCATATGCGGTGGCAATACTCGTCGCCGAAACCTGCTGCGCAATCATGCAGCACAACCCCACAGCAACAGCCATCCAGTGACTCCCCGCCGTCGCAGCCCAGCCGTACGTAAAGTATCCGACGGCCGCGAGGAGAAGAGAGAAGACGTACGCGTAGAGGCGCATCTCGGGCTCTTTGTAGCCCTTGTTGCGCCGGGCTAGAGTTAGGACGAGGGTGTCGGAGAGGGTGCCTATAGCCATTCTGTTGTGTGTTTTTTTTTTTTTGTTAGGTGTGATGGGTATGGGGAGAGGTGGAGGAGGGGAGGTTACCCGATGAAATTCCCAACAAGGGCAGCTAGGAATAACAGGCCTGCTGAGCCGGCACTCCAGTTATATGGTGGTTCTGTCATGATTTCCGAGATGGTGTTAAAGGATACTATGCCAGCTGTGCAGCCGAAGGCAAATTGGATTCCTGCTAGGACGATGTTCGGAAAGAGAAAAAGGTAGAATGGGCGCCGGAAGTACTGGAACCAGGTTGTTTGGTCGTCTTTGTAGTAGTGGATTGGTGCGAGTTTTTGAGTGTATGTTCGTGAGGGCATAGAGACTTCGCCGGCGCTATGGCTGGTTGTTATAGCCAGGGCAGGGTCAGACTTATTTCCTTTTTCATCCTTTGCTAGTGAAGGTTGGGCTGTTTCGTCAAGCTTGGATGGTTCCGTGGATGGCTGGTTTCTGAATCGATAGCGTGGGAATATGGTGTCGTCGAAGGTGAAGATGAATAGAAGAATCAATATGGCCTATACAGTTAGCACATTCCCTAGGAAAGGTGATAGGACATACAGCAGCAATAGCAACAATCGGCTGACTCCATCTCCACCCAATCCCATCCGCAATATATCCCCCCAGGATCAACCCCAAAATAGACCCTAACTGCTGAAAGAATATGTAAACCGCCAGCATTCGACCACGCTCATGTGAGAAGAACATGTCAAAGATCTACCAATCAGCAAAACTCCCTGTTTCTTGGAAAATGATGATAGGACAAACCGTCAACTGAATCAGTGCCTGATACGCTGCCGTCCCAATCCCTGTGACGACCATCATAAGATAATACTGCGCCGTGCCCTCAAAAAACCCACCCCAAACACCCCCAACCAGAATAAACACCAAACTCAAAATATAAACAATCCTCCGTCCGAACTTCATGGCAGACGGTATCCAGATGATATTCACGAAGCCTAGGAGGAGGTAGTTCAGTGCTGAGCCGCCATTCATGTTGTTCAGCGTGACGCCGGTTTCCTCAGAGATGGTTGTCCAGGCTGCACCCCAGTTGTTCTCGCCGAAGGACATTATGCAAGCGTAGGCGGAGATTAGGAAGAGGGACCAGGATTTTTTGTGTTTGGGCCAGTTCTGTGGTGGTTTGTAGTGTTAGTGGACTATTTATGTATAGTATCGGGGTAGCACACCAGTGGATCGGACTGCGAGGGCGTAGGTTGAGGAACTAAGAGGATATCGCGTCCGGAACGAGCTGCATCGCTGAGGTTTCCGGATGCTTTGTCTGTTAGTATACATTCCGGGCAAGGAGAGGGTGTATAGTGGCATACCGTCCACTAGGTACACGGTGCCTGGCACATCTGTCATAATATTGTCCGTGGGAGCCATGGTGAGCGTTCACGGCCCTAGATGGTATAGATGTGGAGAGCAACCCCTTCCTGAGCACCAGAGCGGAGTATATATATACATACACCTACATCAGCATATCCCGAGTAAGATAAAAACCTCGGATGATAAAGACACGATGAGGGGTTCGAGGCCATGTCTCGTCTACTCCATCCTTTCATTTCAAGAGATATCAACCGAGATAGAAGATAGCCAGTGGTGGAGAAAAATGGAGGAGATATAGTATACCACTGCACGCGTGATAAGTGCGGAAACCAAACGAACAACTGAGTCCTTTACTGTGTGCAATGGCTGATTGGACAAAATATACACAGACAATTCTGAATATACTCTGATAAACGGACCTGCAACCCCGGACACTGGAGAATAATTATCTTGACATTTCCCAAAACGGTAAATCTGAGTTTACAAAATGCGGAGAAATGCACAGGAAGGTCCAGCCGATGCGATCTGCGACTGGCCCTATCAGATAAAAGCAAGCTCAATCGGACAACAGACATGCACCGGAATTATTCCTTGTTTTTACTGTATTTATAGCTTTTGTGTCTGGTGTCATCTGATAAAGCTCGATGGCCCCTCATTGCTGAATTCCCTTTTCTCTATTGTACCAAGACAACTACAACTTTCTAGCTTTAGAGCTATACGACGACAATATGACACCACCGCTGAATCCCACCTCATCGATTCTCATAGTCGGTGCGGGTACCTGGGGCTGCTCGACGGCTTTGCATCTCGCCCGTCGGGGATATAAAAATGTTACCGTATTGGATCCCCATCGGGTGCCGTCGCCCATTGCGGCCGGGAATGATATTAACAAGATCATGGAGCATCACGAGTTGAAAGGTTCGTATCTCCAGAGTGCAAGTTATATACATACAGCTAACGAAGATAGACCCCAACTCTGACCCAATAAGCGTCGCCTTCGAAACATACACCAGGGCAGCTTTGAACGGGTGGAAAACAGACCCCATATTCCAACCCTACTTCCATGAGACAGGCTCAATTGTGTCCGGCCATACACCCGGGTTGATCAAACATATTCAAGAAGATGAAATCGATCCGACAATGTCCGAGCATCTGGTGAAGCTGGAGACGGCAGAGGACTTCCGCAAGACCATGCCCCCGGGTATACTAACAGGAGAATTCTCGGGATGGAAAGGCTGGTTCAATAAGACCGATGCGGGATGGATCCATGCGCGGAAGGCTATGGTCTCTGCTTATACTGAAGCGAAACGGTTGGGTGTGAGCTTTGTGACCGGCTCACCACAGGGAACTGTAGTCTCGCTAGTCTACGAAACTGGAGACGTAATTGGAGCCAAAACCGAAGACGGGGTTATCCACCGTGCGCAACACACCATCCTTGCCGCCGGCGCAGGCAGTGACCGTCTCCTAGACTTCAAAAACCAACTCCGCCCAACGGCATGGACACTCTGCCACATCCGCATGACCCCCGAAGAAGCCCAACTATACCGCAACCTCCCCGTGCTCTTCAACATTGCAAAAGGTTTCTTCATGGAGCCCGACGAAGACAAGCACGAGCTTAAGATCTGCGACGAGCATCCCGGGTATTGCAACTTTGTTCCTGATCCTAAGCACCCTGGAGAGATACGCAGTATCCCATTTGCGAAGCACCAGATCCCGCTTGAGGCGGAGGCGCGTGCTAGGGATTTTCTAAGCGATACGATGCCGCATTTGGCGGGGAGGCCATTGGCTTTTGCGAGGATTTGTTGGGATGCTGATACGGTGGACCGGGCGTTTTTGATTGATAGGCACCCGAAGCATTCGTCTTTGTTGCTAGCTGTTGGGGGGTCGGGGAATGGGGCGATGCAAATGCCTACAATTGGGGGGTTTATTGCGGATGCTTTGGAGGGGAGTCTGCAGGAGGAGTTGAAGCGTGTTGTACGGTGGCGGCCAGAGATCGCAGTGCATCGGGATTGGAAATCTACTCAGAACCGGTATGGGGGGCCTTTTAAGGTTATGAACTTTCAGGATGTGGGTGAAGATGGGTGGACAACGATAGTTGAAAACGCGAAAAGTCGACTATAATGTTATATTATTGTCGCATGCCATGGTATATCGTTTGAATAAAGCCTTAAAATAACAGTAGAGGAATGCATGGTTTATATAAAAGCATTGAGTTACCTTGATTCCACTTATAATCTTCTGTTCACGACCACCACTAGTATTGCACCACCACTAGTATAGTGCTATCTTCGGAAGGGATTGACGGGCCAAAAAAGTTCCGTTTCTTCGAGACTCTGAGGTTATGTTTTGATTGGCATGATATCGTAAACGTTGCAGGCGCAAGGCCCAACGCGATCCCCACCTAGTAACGGTATCTCGTGGAGTAATCCTTGGGGCTGACGACCAGACCCCGGCCCTTCTTCGCACCGCGGTAGATCGTTTCGACGATATCGATCAACTCCTGCTTATCCTCTCTGAAAGATATTAGCATGAGTCACAGCCAAACCGCACAGCGAAGGGCAGCACTCACAGTAACCAGTTCAGTTTATTATTATTACCAGTGCCGAAATCACCTTGAAGAAGTTAGCTGCGGATCGACGACAATAAAGCGCTGGGACATACACATCATATGTTTATTCCTAAAGAAGAACTGCAAAAAGCACCTGTCAGCAACCAACTATATCCTTTGCGCAAAACATGGAGAACAGAGGTAGCAGCACATACCATTATTGTCATCGGATCGTAAAGCTCGTACATAGAATTGAAATCCGGCACCTCGTCAATATCACACAGGTAAACCACGGCAAAGTTCTTCACTTTTTCCGCGATTTTAGCGAGCACATCGTCCTGGCGCAAACAGTCCGGGTGGCCGTCCTTGCCAAAACGGATGATGACTAGACGGTCATCTTCACTTAAGATGGACTGGTCGACGTGCCATGCCGAGTGCAGGTGAGGCAGAATCACGGAACCCATGTTGAAGTGTTTTCCTTCACAGTGCGCGGGGTTGAATGAGAGATGGTGGCGGTCGATTTGAATAACATGAGGTTTGCACGTGATAACTGATAAGGTACAGTATTGCTTATGTAATGAATAACCTCTAATATATTTCAACAATGGCAAGGTGGCCGAGTGGTCTAAGGCGCACGGTTCAGGTTACTGGATCTCTTAAGCTCTCCTTCGGGTAAGCTTCCGTGTCTCGCAAGGGGCGTGGGTTCGAATCCCACCCTTGTCAAATTATTTTTACTTTTTTTTTAATAAAAAAAATCTTATCTTTTCCCCTTTATATACTCTTTTTTTTTTTGTCCCCAAAGCCAGATTAGTGAGCGTATCAATTATTTATTGCATTGCCAGATTCTCCATTAGCCAGCGCTTATCGGCCGATCCGATAACCAACCCTACATCAACCCGTATAAGATGGCAGCTGCACAAGACTGAAGCTCTCAGAAACCGGGATTTGAAGATAATGCATTATCTCCAATGTGGAGTACATAACACAAACATCAAGACGCCATTCACCCCTGTGGCTATGCTCTGATAAGACATCGGATCGTTTCTCCGCAGCGGGGTTTGCCCATATGCTAACCTAACCATGGAAGGCCGAGATAAGACGCTGCTATATAGACGTAAAGTGTTACCCTGGGTTAATTGCACTGGGTAAAATACTCTGCACGCTACGGTCACAATGGGCACCGGAAGGATTCGCACTCTCAAAATTGACCGTGAGAAGCCGGCCTGGGAGCAACCAGGTCTTCACGTATGTCAGCGGACGAGACTGTGAGAGATACACGCTAATTGAACTATAGAATAGATGGCACCCTGACAGTATGCTGCTATATCACCCTTCCATTGTGCCTGATTGATTGACACTCGTATAGTCCCATCTGTTGCCACTATCGCGAATAACGAAGTTGTCCTAATCGAATGCATGGACTGGACCGGAGGCCAGATCAAGAACGATGACTGTGCAGATGATCTCAAGAACGTGGATCTCACTCAAATCCATTACCTTTCTGGGCCATTTGATATCGAGACCGCAGAACCCGGTGACGTGCTGCTAGTCGAGATCCTGGATGTACAGGCGCTGCGAGACGCACCGTGGGGTTTCGGGGGTATTTTTGATCGGTACAACGGGGGAGGATTCCTTGACGAGATATACCCTAAGCCGTATGCTTACACAGTCGAGCTGCATCGATATGTACTGATATGTAAATCAACGCAGAGCAAAAGCGATTTGGGATTTTGAAGGAATCTTCTGCTCTTCTCGTCACATTCCCCATGTGCGCTTTCCAGGCCTCATCCATCCTGGCATCCTGGGGACTGCGCCAACTGCAGAGATCCTAGCCGAATGGAATCGCCGCGAGGGTGAACTCATCGCGGCAAATACTACCGTGGATCGAGTCGTCGCCCACCCACCGAACCCGAGAGGTGCACATACCGGTTCTTCTGCCCAAGAAACCCTCAAAGAAAAGGTGGCACGAGAAGGAGCTCGCACGATCCCTGTACGTCAATCATCCCACAACATAAAACCTCTATCCAAACAATGCTGACAGAATAGGGCCGTCCCGAAAACGGCGGAAACGCAGACATAAAAAACCTCTCCCGCGGCTCCAAAATCTATCTTCCCGTCCACGTCCCCGGCGCCAAATTCTCCGTCGGCGACCTCCACTTCTCCCAAGGCGATGGCGAAATATCTTTCTGTGGCGCGATCGAAATGGCCGGCGAAATCACCCTAAAGTTCACCGTTCTCAAAGACGGCATGGCCAAGATGGCCATGAAATCTCCCATATACCTACCAGGTCCTGTGGAGCCTCAGTTCGGGCCGTCGCGATACCTCACCTTCGAGGGCTTCTCTGTCGATGAGCAAGGAAAACAGTATTTCCTTGATAGTACTATTGCATATCGGCAGACTTGCATAAGGGCGATTGAGTATCTGCGGAGGTATGGGTATAGTGATTACCAGGTGTATTTGTTGCTTAGTTGTGCGCCGGTTCAGGGGCATATTGCTGGTGTTGTGGATATTCCGAATGCATGTACTACGATGGGGATACCGATGGATATTTTTGATTTTGATATAAGACCTGAGGTGGACGTTGTTGAAAGGGATATGGGGAATTGTGCATTTGCTAGCAGTTGATTTTTTGGTTAGCTGGTTTGTTTCAATGCAACTCGCAAAGACTTTGACTTCTACTATGGCGTTGGTGTTACTATCAATGAATTATGCGCTACGCTTACGTCTTTATCTATTTGTATTCACCGCTAGGCCAGAGTACACATGACTGACTAGTCACTATCCGTGAAATAACTCCTTTGCAACTCTCCCTCCTAAACAAACTCAGTACAAGGATCCCAAGGGCTTAGCAGGGAAGGCCAAAAAAAAAAAAAAACAAACAAACAACCCCCCCCGGCCACTTCGTTGAGAAGGATGATGCTTGATTCCGAGACAGGCCTGGCGCTGGAACTGACTATGAGCTTTGTCATGCTAGTCGCTACCAGCGCAGACTTTACGAGCCAGTGAGTATATTTTTTATCCAAGACTATAAACTGATATTCAGCAATCTTGAGAACTACAATACCCTGTCACGTTTTAAAAATTTCTGTCAGGAATGACAGGATCTCACCTGGTACAACCTTCAACGGATTAAAAGAGAGTATCATAGTGCAATCCAAGACTGAAAGCATACAACCTAAGGACTCCCAACAGAATGCTCCTCGAATGCAGGTCACCTGGCATATGCGACTTCCAGAACTCCCCACCAGGAAGCTTTGGATGAGCCCGATTGCACAAAAAGAAGACATCAACCTCAGAATACAGCCTTTCGCCATATTTCTTACAATGGACTAATCATTCGCGCGCCAACAAGCTCGTCTTTTAATTTCTTGACCCTATACAAGCATCGAATACGAAAGAAGAAGTTCCCAGATAGTATCCGTCTACCTATCCTCGTCCTTTAACTAGTATTTGGTTCATTTTGAGTTACAAGAGTAGCGTCCCTGTTCCTTGGATCCGATAATATGAGGGAATTGTTGCTCATATTACTTCTGTGGTTTACTAAATGTGAAAACTACCCTGATGATATTGCTTCACGGGCAAACATTGCCATCTAATTGAAGGAGTTGAGCGGTCAAAGCTGCCTAAAGTAAGTAAGTCGACTTTCTGGAGCATAGTGGCATCTGGTAATCTCTGTAGGATCAATCTGTCTGCGTCACATAGAACAAATCTTGCTGTTGGATTGCTTTAGGGGATTTTTTTTTAATGCAGAATTTTCAATCTGTCTATCCCCTGAAAAGGAAGGCCTTATTAGGGCTCGATTGTCAGCAATCCTTCCACTGAAACTTCGGCATCAAAAGCGCCCCTTTAAATACTATAAGACCATCTCAGTACCCGCAAATAGTTTCGGTCCCTCGGATCAACATAGTTGTGCCTTCCGGCAAATTGAAAGAGATAAATGTAAATTTTCGATTATATGAGACAATATGAGCGTATCAATCCAGAGATTGAAGTCCACTGTTAGGGTTACAATTTCACCGAAGGTTACATGAGTGCCAGTCAAGAATTTGGGGGTTTTTATTTCCTTCAATGCTCACGGGTGGGACGGTAAATCCTCCTTGTTCACAAAACTGGAGCCAGCACTGCATTGACTGTTTATTTCGGTTGGCTGTCTTCAGGCGGATATCTAGAATAGTGGCGTATTCAACTTCTAACGCGCAAATCCATTTTTCCAATCCTTTTTGTTCCACAGTGTCTACAGAGCAGATATATCGCTCTTTTGTGCAATGTGTTCTCACCAACAGGAGGACTGAATTACAGATAGACAGTACCGCGGAAAACCAGGAATTACTAGAGTCACGAGACTATATCAGATACGGCTTACACCAGCATATATTTGTCTTGTTTATCTTAACATTTGTTATCGAGCTTTAGTGGTTTAGTTGGACAAACTGCTGGTATTGTTGACCGCAACACACGCGTTCAGATACGGGGCAGTCCGCGACATTGCACATATCAATTGTGATATTGCTGGGGCTAACAGTGGCTGTCATGGCTCATTTTCGAAATGTGGAGGTTACCACAGGCAATGTACATGTTGAAATCTCGCGCGGTCGTACTTTATACTGACCCGAGGACCAACACAGATCTCCTTGACATGCAATGGTGACTTTTATCAGTGCAGCAATTAAGCAACTTAATTGATCCGCGGAAGCTTCTAGCTATGAATCGTTCTTGGGGCTTATGGTATTGTGATAGTCCGCCGAGTATGCAGGATTTACTGCCATTGTCATTTTAGGAGTTATGTGATGAATGTTATTTGAGGCATGAAGTTCAAATATGTCATTTGTTAACAGTTTTGTGTATTTGTACTTTTAGTACCTTATTCTCTTTATTGTGAATACAACCGAGACGTATTTGTTCAAATGTTCATGCAAAATCTCACTTTGCCTCGTTTGTCCTTCCCCGAAAATGCTGGATCCAAGCCCCTTTCATGCATGTAAATGCTATTCAGCACTCTAAGCCAGAAGCTCAAGAGAACTTCTTTCCTGGGGTGCCAGGGGGCTCAGTTTCCCCTACCTTATGATCGCGCGGCAAATTGAGCTTATCAATGTTCTCCAATGACAAGTGCAAGAAGTCATGCTTGTTCTTCCACCGCACTTGCGTCTCAGCGAATTCCGGGCCCTCGTCAGGAGTCGGTGGCGGGTCTGTAATTTTGGTAATTAGATACGCGGTAGATGCTTCTGCGACACCGTACATAAGCACGCCGATGAAGGGGGTTTTGATGACGACGGTGAAGGCAAAGGCAAAACCGAAGAGTACACCTTGACGGTCCTTGAACCAGCGGCGCTTTTGTTCGGGAGTAAACGGGATGCGGCAAAAGTAGGGTTCGAGCTGATATTGTCAGCCAGTATTGAGAGGCTTTGGTAAACTAATACTTACAAGTTCGCGCATCAAGCTGCGGGATGCAAAGTAGGTATGCAGAAAAGTAACGATGAATCTCTTCGGAAGCACGAGTCCCGTACCAAAGATAACAGCCGCAGGGGTAGTCCCCACATTCTGCTTGAATGTGTAGAAACTAGCAGCAGGCATGACAAATCGGCCAACGACTGGGAGAAGCGAGAGGAGGTATACACCGAAAAGCATCGCAACCTTGCGGCCGTATCTCTGAACGAACAGCATAACAGACTTTCCAATCGATGTAGAGCCACCGGCCTTGCCTTTGGAGTACTGGGCCAGGTTTGGATAGTACATGGCGCGAAGAGTGCTGGGGTCTTCGGCCTTGTGCTTCTGGGCGTAGGTTTGGTCAACCCATCTTATAGATTCCATGAAACTAGTTTGTCAGTATTTTAAATAGCCAAATGGTGAGAGCATGAGACGTACATCTCGTCCAAAGTCGGCGTAATATATCGCATCAGGGTCATGAGCAAAAAGGGAACCTGGAGAACGGATTTGTTCAGGTAATTGATACCGTTCAAAACCGTATCATCCCAAGTAACTTCCTGCATATCAACAAAGATGGATGCAATCCAGATAATGAATTTCAGGCCGATAATCTAGGAGTGGTTAGGCCAAGACTGGTACTATGGGCATGCGCATACCGGAATCTGGATGATGACATGGATAATCACACCAACAGCAATTGCAAGAGCTGCTTGCCGAAAATGATCATATTTGAAGAGTTCAGCATTTCGAAGTGCCCTGACGGCTGTCCCGGAGTTAGCAATCCTATTCTGATGATGTCCGATGGTGATAGTTTAGGTCCCGCGGGTGCGCAGATCCGGGACTTTTCCGAAGTTTGAACGGGGTCCAGCCAAGGGTCATGCCTAGAACTAGTTTCCTAGTACCACTCCCATTGTCTATACAGACATATTCACACTCATGGCAGTTTCCGGATAGTCCGAAGTGAAGGGGATGATGTCGGGCACTCACTTCCCACGACCGTCAGCTGAGCGCCACGAATGATGGCGTTGGGCTCAAAGTTGGCCATGATATTCTCCGTATCAGACACAATATTTCAATTATGCCTTTTTAATCTCTGAAGGAGTTGTAAACAGAGAATGGTGAAAACAGATATATGAGCACCAAGCAAGGCAGCCGTATAATAGCAGTACGTCATGGCATTGGCCCAGCTGCCGCCAACCGCGGAACCGATCCGAGTATCACGTGGCTTAGCCGCCGAACCATGGTTCTGCCTGAGTGTGCCTGAGGTGTATGCATTCCCCGCGAGTCAAGGCCGACTCGGAAATTTGTATGGATGTCTCTCTTTGCACTGCCATTCATTCCCTTCTTTAACAACTTTGTCTTTCTCAATGTATTGATTTCTGACATACGCTGTCTTTTCAGATGTAGTTCTCTCATTCTACTATACGTTCTTTACTATTTACACACTCTTTTTTCATGAACAATGTCTGATTTCTCAAATGCACCTTCGGTCCGAATACAGCCTCCTCGTCGTTCTGCTACCCTTCCTCCTAAACTCAGTCTTCAAAAACAGCGCAGTTCCGACTCTTTGAGGCCCTCAGCAGACGACCTTTTCTTCCATCCATGTGCCAAAGTCGTTCATTTCGCTCCTAGAGCTCTAGCTCCGATCCCGTCCAGCACGGCTCCCTCCGACTTCGATTACCCGGTTGACACTATCGAAACCCTGCCATGGCGATCGCCCTCTGAGAGGACCGTTGCGTTTGCGCCCTTGAGACTGCAAAAAGTGCATGGCTTGACTGTGTTTCTGAAGTGTGGCGGTGTGGTGCATGCGATTCTGAAGAACTCCCAGTGTTGGTGTGTGGATGGCGAGTCTACGTTTGTACTGCGTATTCGACCACTCACGTACTATCGCATCGAACTGCCTAGCTCGACGGAAAACAATGAGAATTACGTTCTGCAATTGAAGGACGTTTTGCCTAGGATCTTGCGTTACGAGATCACGCCCTGTCCCTTCAAAAGGGGGTTTACCGTTGAGATACCGCTGGAGGCCAAAATCAAGAAGCGCAGAAAGGCATGGCGCCCCAAGGGACGAAGGGAGAGTGCGCCTGCTTCAACTACTTCTCAAGGGCCAAGCCCCAAGGATGAGGAAGGGTGCAAGGGCATCAGCGTCATGAAAAGAGGCAGTGCCTGTACCGTCCTGGAAACGATTCCAGACGAGAATCAGTTGCTCCCCCCTACAAGTGCGCCTGAAGGCTGGAATGTACCCCGGCGCTCAGTTACTGACACACAGAGCTTCCAAACCTTGCTGGCGAGGTTCGACAATACCAAAGCAGAATCGCAGGTCGATCCTGACACATCATATTCTTCAAGCGTCGATTCTTTTCACTCAATGAATGACTACATGCGCCCTGAGTCTAGAGCACACTCGACTTCTACTTCTCCATCGTCCGTTGACCACAACGAACTGGACCAGCACTACGAAGCCGGAAAATTCTTCAAGGATGTGGATTATTCTGACAACCGTCCTTCCATTAACTACTCGGATGGAAGTTTGTGCCAAGCACCGCAATCTCCTACGACTCGTCGAAATCCGGAATCCAAGCCATTGGAGATTCCAGCTACGTCAACTGAGAAGCCAAGCGGCCTCTCACCAATTGAAGCGAACAAAGACTCCATGAGTAGGGAATTCCGACGTCGTGCTAAAGCATCGACAGAGAGACAAACCTCCCCGATGCCTCCTCCGTCGGCCTTGCGCCGTTCAGACTCGTCCAGGAAGAACGATGCAAAGTCAATTGTTCAAAAGACCTGCACAGTCGTTCTGGTGCCATCCGTTCAACTATTGATCATTCTCATTCATATTGCCGCACAACTTGTTATTGGTCCTGCCCTGGATTCAATGGGTGATGCTCACCGGAGACTTGAATTCCAAGCGCCTGATTCCGAAGATGCCGTCGATGACTTCGATCTCCCTCTTGAGCGCTCCGAGTCCCAAGATAAAGAGTATGATGTTTGGGCACTGGACTAATTAGCATTTCACTGTGCACTTTATTTCTCGTCCTTCTCTTGGATTCTTTACTATCTTTCCAGTTTGTCCTCTTCTGCATATTTAATTGTGCTTGCCGTCCTTCTTTTTTCTGTTACGTGACTGACCACTGATCTATCCTATTGTCTTTTGTCTACGAATTCGGGCCATGACTGGATTAATGTTTCCTTACGTGTTAGTATAATGATTGTACCCTAGCATTTTAGTCTAGGTAATATACCCTCGGTTTTTGAATCTTGTACGACTTGGTGACTTCAACCCTCAAGGAAATCGTAGTTTTGATATTTTATAAACAGCAGAACAGGACAGCCACCATGAACGCCGGTAAATGCAAATCCGGTATCTCAACATCCACCGAAGACTTCAGTTCTCAAATAAAACCGTAAACATGGTATACCTCAAGCTTTGCCCTTCGCACCACCCTTCCCCTTTCCCTTCCCCCTCTTCCGATCCCTCTTCTTCAACCCCGTCATCCCCGCCTTGCAAACCTCCGCATACCGTCCATAAAACCCTTCCAAATCCTCCACCGCCACAACAGTCGAGATCTTCACCTTGCTCGCCTTTGTTGACTTTTCGATTTTGTTCTTGGGGTTCTTGGGGTTAGGCGCGTTGGTGTTGCCGTCTGTTGCGCGGATTAGGATTGAGGGTTGCGAGACGGGGGAGGGATCGTCGCTGTTGGTGGTGAGGAGTGGTTTTTGGGTGAGGTAGACGGAGCCGCGGGTTTTTTGGGAGGTGGTGCTTAGGAGGGAGGTTAGGGAGGTGAAGAACTGTTCGTTTTGTTGTTAGTATTGGTATATTGGCCATTTGGGATCCTGAGGGTGTAGCGTACCTCCTCGTTACTGAGATGCGGCGCCATCTCCGTGGTTCTTGTCGGTGTTTGACAGATTTGGGGTTTGTGCGATTGGTTGTTCTTGCGCAAATCAGCAGATGTCGAGCTAACCTCGTAGTAACCGCAATCGCAATATCAGCAGGTGTCAATTCAACGGCAAAACAACCGTTTCTCTTGTATCTCAATATCACCGAACCAACTGTCCACAATCAACTTCCACATCCAGAAAGACAGCGGGCCCTCCGCCGCCCAGCCCACCGCCTCCACTTCCGCTCCGCATCAGCGGCATAAAAAAAGAAAAAGAAAAAAAGAGAAAAGTCGCCGTCACCGCCGCTGCTACAGCATTTTATATTTTACATAATTGAGAATTGGTCGCCATGAGACGTCCCATGAAACTCACAACCGCACTCCCGCGGGAGCTCCGCGCAGAACTCGGAATAAGAGATACATACGGAGAAAAGAAGGACAAGCGCAATGGACCTGCGTCGCGAAAGGACCGGCGGCGAGAGGAGAGGAGTGGTGGGAGGAAGCCACTGGCTCAGGTGCAGCAGAGGCCGACCTGGAAAAAGAATGCGAGGCAAGATGAGGACGAGGATATGTTGGACGAGGGCGATGAATCAGACGAAGCGCCGCCCGCGAAGTCGATGTCGAAAGTCGCAAAGCCCGAGCACAAGCAGCAGCCCAAGTCGATTTTGAAAAAAAGTAAGCCGGTCGAGGAATCTGACGAGAGTGACGACGATGACGACAATATCGATCTTGATGAAGACGAGGACGAAGACGAGCCCGCACCCCGCAAAATCTCCAAAGCCGTGAAGGACCAGTTAGAAGAGGATGACGCCGAAATCGCCGCACTGGAAAAGAGACTAGGGTTGAAGAAGGGGAAGAAACTTCCGCAATCGTTCCAGGATGATGGGTTGGATGACTTACTAGGTGATTTGGGCGATGGCGGGTCGGAGGATGAGGGCAAGAAGCGCAAACGGGAGGCTGATGAGTGGTTGCAGAGTAAGAGGAGAAAGGCACAGGGTCTGCAGCAAACTGAGTTGGGGGATGATGATGAGGAAGATGACAGTAATCTTGGGAGCGATGAGGAGGCCGATTTGCTGGATGAGGACGATGATGAAGAAATGGATGACGAGACGGCCGAAGAGGGCGAAGACAGCGAATTCGGTGGGTTTGACGAGGAAGAGGAGAAGCCTGCTCCGAAGAAGAAAGAGAATCCATATGTCGCCCCCGTCCCACAAGAGATTCAACCGGCGAAATACATACCGCCATCGCTTCGCGCTGCAGCCAGTTCCGAGGACGAGTCTCTTACTCGTTTACGGCGACAGGCCCAAGGACAGCTGAACAAGCTGTCCGAAGCAAACATGATCTCCATCCTTGCTGAGTTTGAGAAGCTCTACCGCGAACATCCCCGGCAGAACGTCACTTCGACCCTCATCTCGCTGTTGATGGGTCTGATTTGCGAGAGGTCGGCGCTTCAGGATACGTTCATGATTCTGCATGCCGGTTTCATCGCCGCTCTGTACAAGGTCATAGGTATGGACTTTGGTGCCGAGTTGGTCCAGAAGATAGTTCAATCTCTCGATGCACAAGGCGACGAGAGAGGCAAGTTCGAAGGAAAGGAACATCTCAACTTGATTTCGCTCATCTCGCAACTCTACAACTTCCATGTCATCGGACATGCTCTTGTCTTTGACTACATTCGCATCTTCGTGCAAGACATAACGGAGGACAACACAGAGCTTCTCCTTAAGATCATCAGAAGTACGCCTGCCCATCCCTTCCGAATGAACACTCACTAACAAAAACGCAGACTCCGGCCCCCAACTCCGACAAGACGACCCTTCCTCCCTAAAAGACATCGTCCTCCTAATCCAGCCTGCCATCGCCAAAGTCGGCGAACAATCCCTCTCTGTCCGTACAAAATTCATGATCGACATAATCACAGACCTCAAAAACAACAAAGTTAAAACCGTCGGCTCCAGCATCTCCACCGAACACATCACAAAAATGCGCAAAATCCTAGGATCCCTAAACAACACCCGCGTAGTCCGTGCCTCAGAACCAATCAACATCTCCCGCGAGGACATCCACAATTCCGCAAAGAAGGGTAAATGGTGGCTCGTCGGCGCAAGCTGGCGCGAAGATCCCCTCGAAACAGCACGAAAGGAACTCTCCTCCCTCCCCGGCCAAACCACCCAAACCCTGGCACAAGCTCAAGAGAACGAAGACGAAAGCGACGCCGAGCCCGACCTCGCCAGCATCGCCAAGTCCCAGCGCATGAACACGGACGTCCGCCGCTCGATCTTCGTCGCTATCATGTCCGCAACAGATTTCCAAGATGCACACGTGCGCCTGCTGAAACTCCGTCTCAAACGCGCACAGGAATACGAAATCCCTCGCGTCCTCACACACTGCATCATGGAGGAAGAAGCGTATAACCCATACTACACTCTAATTGCGCGAAGGGTATGCGGGGATCTCGGCCGCAGATTGAAAATCTCATTTATGTACACGCTGTGGAACATTCTGCGACGAATGGGTGAAAAGGGCGACTTCGACGATGAAGACGGTATGTCTGACGACGAGGACGAGAGCACACAACTCCCACTAAAATCTATCGTCAATATCGCAAAGATGTACGGCAGTCTCATTGCTGATAGCACGTTGACCATCGGCATCCTCAAAACGCTCAACTTTGCATACCTGCAACCAAAAGCAAAGACCTTTGTCGAACTCCTGATCATCAGCATCATCCAGAATTCCCAGAAATCCAAAAAGTCCAAGAAATCCAAGTCCAAATCCAAATCCAAGAACGAAGATGAAGGACGGGATGAAAAAGCACTCATGGATATATTCATGCATGTACAGGAAACGCCGCAGATCGCCAAGGGGTTGATTTATTTCATTCGCAAGGTCGTTGCAAAGACGGATATTGTGCCGGAGAAGGAATTGAAGGAGGTGAAGTGGGGGTGTAGGGTTGCGTTGGATGCGTTGAAGGTTGTTTCGAGTAAAGATGGGGTTGTTGGTTAGGTTGTTGTATACATCTTGTAAGATGTGCATTTATGGGCGTATGGCTATGGTAGAAAAGTGTTTAATGATATCCCTATGTACAGGTTGACTTGGCCATTGGTAAATATGTTTATGCTGATGCATTGAGTAAATCCCACTCCATGACCATAAGCCATCGTTCACGGTCATCCGTATTTGTTGGTTGGCCATTCAAGTCAGCTACATCTATCTCGACCTTCCCTGACAAGGTATTGACACCATCTCCGTCTAGCTCAATTTCCCAAGCCAGCCCTCGGTACACACCAAAGACACTGCCCTGCGCGAGCCCAGAATCTCTAGACTGAAAACGAGGCGAGCCCATCAGAAGAATATTCCGCGACTCGCGATTTCCACCTTCAGTATCGGATATGAATTCCGCTTCAACAAAAGCCACAGCTCCCGAACTCCTCAAAACACTCCTCACAACCCTTCTAATCCTCGCAGTGACCAGATACTTCCTCGCATCCACCCCCTGCGCATCGAACCTCGCTGCAGAGGTATCCAACTGCTCCCTTTTCGTTCCCATTTCTAACACCCAACCCCGAACCTCAGCCGCCATACCACCCGGTACATACCCCGGAACATCATGTCGCGCACGACCATGTCGATGAATTGTACGCGACGACGGTGAAAATGGAGTCAGTAGAGATGCGGGATCTTCTTGAGTTGCTGAGGGCGAGGGTGAGCGTGGTAGTACGAAGGCTGGTTTGCGCCGCGGAGTCGAGGACAGGGGTTGTGATGCGAATACCGGTGCTGGAGCAGGTGTTATTTGGCTGCTCGACGGTGGCTGTTGGGAGAGTAGGAAGCGAGGATGGTGACGAAAAACGGGTTTCGCTGTAGCCGGGGTTGATGGGTTTGGTGTTTCTGCTGGTACAGCTTCACCTTGGAAATGAGGTTGCTGTGTTGACCTAGAACGGCGCGGAAAAGGCGTAATGGGTGGTTCATCATTCCACGATGACTGCATGTCAGGACCAGGTGAGAAGGTCAGGATAGCATCATCCCGCATCCCTCCATATTGCCGTGACGGCGTCTCTTCCGGCGATATCCGCCTCCTCTTCGTGCGCTCCGGGGGGCCGAATAGATCTTCAAAATCTGAGTCAAGTTCTACAGAAGCAGGGGGTGTATTGTCAAGCCCTTCATCAAGGATACTCGGACCAGCACGGGTATCGCGTCCATCTGCCTCCACATCCTCAATCACATCTCCCCGTACGGTATCCCTATCGGCATATCGAACAGTCGAGGGCGAGTCATTCGAGATATCATCCACCAAATCCTTATAATCACACCGGCCCTGCGTCGAACTGCTCTGCGGCTGCGAGAAAACAAAACGAGGTGTCGATGCGAATTGGGGACCGGCGTTAGAGCGCGATGCGGGAGGGCGGAACGGAGTCTATCGTTGGCCGTTAGCGGAGGGAGACGTAGCAATGCGAAGGAGACTGACGATCGGTGTCATTTATGGCAGAGCAGAATGCAATGCATCCTGATCGCATCCATTCTTCCATTCGATGTTGAAAACAAAGAGTTGTTGAAGAGGAATCGATAACATGGACGAACGACCGGCATTATAGTCACCGCCTACACGTGATATTACATCAGATGTAGGGCTAAACACATGTTACCATCAATCCAGGAACAAAGTCATAGATTAAACATTTATATTAGGTATAGCAATAAAGAAGGGTATATACATTCGTCTCAGTTCCATTTTCCATTTTCCATTTTCCATTTTCCATTTTGCATTTTGCATTTTGCACAATTTGCGTTGCCGCCATGTAGCGCCTAGTAGTTCCGGCAGCACGATCCGAAGCATTGATCACCGGCTAAGCATTGTCAGCATCCATACAAGAAGAAAAGAAAAGAGGGGAAAGGGAAGAATACTTACGGTTGTAGTTGTAGACCCGGTTACCACCGCCCAGTGTCTTTTGCTGCGCCTTTTGTTTCCTGCTACTGTTAGCATACTGACATTCGGCATGGATTGCGGGAGGATAGGGGGAAGGAACGTACTCGGAAAGGAGGGCAGCGCAAGATCCAGTAAAAGAGGCATTCTCCTCAGCTTCCTTGGCAGCAGTGACAGTACTGCTCTTGTGCTCGTGAGCCTTTTGCTGGAGAGTGCGGAAGAAGCCCATTGTATTTGATATCAAACAATTAGAATTGAATAGACAAAGTATGATGGTGAATAGTGTACAAAAGAGGATTAAAGCTTTTATGAGTATTGACAAACTTGTAGAACTTCCTTTTCCCTCTGGCAATTCCCCCGTATATATAGATTCTCGCCGTGGCGCGTCGGCGAAAAATCATATACTTCGGCCAACATTTCGCCGACTGTCACCCGGTGTATATAGTACTGCCACCGTCCATCCGCCGATGTCATCATAACTTTCGGCGAAAGCCAGGAAATTTTTTACACGGAACCAACCGAAAGCCAAGTTCGCTCAAGGTCTGTCACAAGGTTACAGACTCCCCGAACCCAAAATTATATCCTGCACATGCTGCGGCAAAACAAATGTCTGGCTGAGGCCCACCCAGTGCATCGCGTCCAATCGTGTTAATCCCAGTTTCATCAGGGGGAAACTCAAACTTTGGGTTCGGAGCACGCGCAGCCAAGAATCCACTAGATGCTTCCCTTTGACGGCGCGCTCGGCGTTCGGCGCTTGCACGAGGAGGAGCATGGTGAAGTTGGAGACGGTGGCGAAGCCGATTCGGGACCCTATGAATCACAGTCAGATCTGCAAATGGTGTGTAGTAGTGGGTGATAATAAGAATCGTAGGGATAGTTGGAGACGTACAAGAATACCAAAACCCGGTAAAGTCACTTGACGTCAACCGTCTCGTAAAACTAATCACAATCGACGCACATCTCTCGGCGGCGTTCAGCGTCGTCTCGCCCGTTCCATGCACTTCTGAGAGATCGACATCGACCGCCGGGAAAGATTCAATCTCCGGCACGTCGGCAAAGTCCAAAATAGAAGTCTCCTCAATGGGCAGGGTTGTAGTGGAGGAGGGCATTTCGTCGACGTCGAAGATCAGCGGCGGACTGGATGACCGAGCCATGGGTCGTAGCATCGCTCGGTAAACGTACACGACCAGGATCAGGTAGGCGAAATGGATCGACGCGGGATATGGGGCTAGCCCACTGACGGACTTGCTCCAGTTGGGCAGGCGGAAGGTTTCTGGGAGCGAGGCGTACCAGATGTTTAGTTTTTCTAGGAGGGGGAGGCCGGTGTCGTGTGAGGCTGCGAAGTTTTCGGACAGGTATTGGGCTGTTCGTAGTGTGCTACACAATATCAGCCTACCCCTCAGACATTCGGAAGAACCAGGGACTTACTAGAATGACTCGTGAATCGTCTCAGCAATCTGCGCCAAGTCGACCAAATACCGGAACGGTACGTCCACATCGCTGACACTCGTACACCCTTGCGCTCCCTGCACCTGCAGGACAAAATCACCTCCGTCCAATTCACTCACATCCCACTCCTCTCGCCGGATGTACGGCGGCCGGCCCATCAGCAGACTGCGCCATTTATCCTCTGCATATACCGCCCACCAAAGCCGTCGACGCAGCCTCTTCTCCCACGCCGGGATACCCCACATGCGACATTCAATATGCAAGCCAAGCGAGCACGCGAGTCCAACCATACTCCCCACCCATGACCATACGAAAGGGGTATCGGCCGTTGCAGACCGGCCCTCATCCAGCGGCTTGTGGAGGTACAACAGACCAGCTTGCAGGACGGATAGATGAGGAGTGTGGATCTCCTCGGCGACAAGCTCGTAGACTAAGCGCCAAAGACGATCAACGGGGGCATTGTTGTATGTGTGCAGCACGCAGAGGTAGTCGTCCTGTCCGGCGAATGGCAAAGCGGTGGCATAGATGGCAGCCAGTAGATGCGCGGGTATTTTATCCAAAGTGTCTGCAGTCGGCACAGTGCATGACGGAGCCAAGCCAAGTTGGTGACGAGAGATCAGCGGCAATGCAGGCCAGATGTACTTGACAAACCTAAGTCAGTAGTCAGCAATGTCTTCACAATTAATATAATCATGATTAGAACATACAAACCAACCAATCGCACCCCATATTCATCCGGCACCAACAAATTCAACTCCTGTCGTGGATTCATGCCAGGTGCAGCGACACGCGTCTCAGTCTTGGAATCGGCAGCCAAATCATCTGCGGCAATCATGAAATGCACCGGGATCCGGAGCGGCACGGGAACACCGCCTGCATTGCGAAAATGCACCTTGTAAAAACATTTGACGCCCGCATCATCAAACGAGCAATGTCTCAACAGCCACGGATCCGACTCGGCCGATGCCCCAAACAACTGCGCCGAGAAGCCCTCGAGCTGATCAAGACTCTGCACAAACTGCGTCGGTGCCCGACCAGAAGACATAAGATGCTGAGGCCATGACGATGACAGAATCTGGTTTGCCGGCGTGGTCGCAGCACTACTATGCGCCGCCGCTACAGGCGGCTGCGACGAAAGATGTTCCTGCGCTGGCGCATACGGATATTCTTCCTGATGATGATGCTGCTGCTGCTGATGATGCTGAGGGGGATGTGAAGGCGTGGACCCTCCCTCGATACTGGGATGTACCTGAGACTGCGAGCGCGAATCAACCGACTCCGTAAACCCAATCTCGTCGCCCTCGCGGAGCTGCCGCCGAGGCCGTTTGGGCGGCGGTTTGGCAAAAGTGCAACGTAAATCGGCGGAGCGACAGCGAGCACATGGCAGGCCGGCCTCTGTCTGGCAGCCGAGTTTACGCTCACGGCATTGGTCGCAGGGGCGTTGACGCTTGGAGCGGTAGGGTCTGGATGACATATCGATGGCGTACTCAAAAGCCAGTAACAGTGCATATACCAGCATTCCAAGCATTCATAGTAGTTTATGTCGGCGGCGAGTCGGCGACGAAGTGACGTTCAATGACGTGATGACTCAGCTAATTCTCGGCCATCGGCCATCGGCGGTCGGCATGCCGATCGGTACAGATACGGAATGCCGCATATTGATATAGATTATTTGCATTATAGTGAATAAAATACCATGACTCTGTAAACGAGTATATAAGCAGTGGAATAGACAGTCTGTAGAGTATCAAGTACGTTCAAAATACTCATCAAGTACAATGACACACCCCGAAGGAGGCCTCGCCGCTAACCTCGTCGTCCTAGGCAGCTTCTGCTCCATCACCGGCGGCCTAGGGCTAATGAACAGCATCGGTATCTACCAAGCCTATATCAGCACGCACCAACTCTCCTCCCTCTCCCACTCCGAAATAAGCTGGATCTTCGGCGTTTACAACTTCCTCATTTTCTTCGGTGGCTTGCAAATAGGACCTATCTTCGATGCCAAGGGCCCTCGTGCCCTCATGTGGATAGGCTCAACGTTGCTTGTGATTATGTTTATAGCCCTGGGATTCTGCGAGAAATACTGGCACTTTTTCATTGTGCTAGGTGTACTCGGTGGTATTGGGACATCATTCATCTTCATTGTTCCCGTGGCCACTATCGGACATTTCTTCCTTCGACGCCGAGGCGCAGCTACAGGTCTAGCCATGGCTGGTGGTAGTATCGGCGGAGTAATCTTCCCAATTATGCTTGAGAAACTAGCACCAAAGATAGGCTTCGCCTGGGCCACCCGAGCCATCGGGCTGGTAACCCTGGTCCTCCTCTTCATCGGTTGTCTCCTCGTCCGTGGCCGGGAACCCGAGCCCTCACCATCTCCCGAATCCCCTCCCGAAAAACCTAAATCCAGACGCGAATCTATCAAATCCCTCCTCCCAGACCTGACTATCCTCGCGAACCCGCTCCTAGCCCTGACAACGGCCGGCGTTTTCCTGATCGAATGGGGTTTCTTCATTCCCCTCGAATACATCACCTCGTACGCGCTCTACCACTCTGTATCCCCCGATCTCGCATACTTAATGGTTGTCTTCTTCAATGCGGGTTCTTTCCCCGGTCGCTGGGTCCCAGGTATCCTCGCTGACAAAGTCGGACGGTATAACATGCTGATTTATACAAACCTTCTGGCACTGGTCGCGGTGTTGGGGATTTGGATGCCGGCACAGGGGAATGTGGCTGCGACGATCATCTTCGCGGTGGTGTTTGGTTTTGCGAGTGGGAGTAACATTAGTCTTGTGCCAGTTTGTGTGGGCGAGTTGTGCCCGACAGAGGCGTATGGGAGGTATTATACCACTGTTTATACCATCGTCAGTTTAGGGTATGTCTTTCTCTCTATGAATATATGGGTTTCGCATGCTAACTTGTCTAGGGCTTTGACTGGAGTTCCGATTGCTGGTGAAATCATTCAGAGGACGAACGGGGAATACTGGGGACTGATTGCATTTGCAGGATGTTCTTATGCAGCTGGACTAATGTGCTTTTTTGCTGTTAAAATCTTACAATGGAGAAGCGTACGTAACGATTCAACCTGATGTATATACATGTGTCATGGCCTTAAAATAAAAAATGCAATGATTTACGACAACTTCACGCCCCTCGGACTCGGCCTATCAAAGTAACAATCAACAAATGCCTGTTATTACTCATAACTAGAGAAACCTACATCTCACTGTACAACGTATCAAACTCATCCTCCGCCACCCTCGTACAATCAAACCCATAAATTTCCCTCTGCACATCTGCATCCGCCCACTTATCCGGCACAGGGCCCTTACCCTGCCTCAGCGCCGCAAACTGCTTATCCCGCTGTTCCTTCGCCGCACCTTCACCAAGATGCAGCGCGCGACCAGAGGCAGAAGCCAGATCAACGAGCGCGTACGCACGCTGTTTGCGGACTTTTTCGTACACGCGGAGTGCTTTGTTAATCGAGTCTGGGTGTGTGTCTGGCAGTCGCGAGAGGACTACCGCTAACACGGCACCGTCTTCGATAGCCTGTGCCGCGCCTTGTGCGAGATGTGGGAGGGTAGGATGACATGCGTCGCCGACGAGAGCGACGGACTTGTGGATCCATGTTGGGAGGGGGTCGTGGACGCGGAGTTTCCATTCACAGACTTCGCCTTCGGGGACATAGTTCAGCATGCGCTGGACCATGGGGCAGAAGTCGGAGAAAACGCCTAGCATGGCTGATTTCGAACCTTTGGTTGTGTATGTTGCGTTCGTGGCGGCGGCGAAGTTGCTGTCTGGTTGCGTTGTGGAGAGGTTGTAGATGTTGTTGTTGGAGACCGGGTAGGCGATGATATGGCGCTTTTCGCCGATCCAGCGGGTGACTCGGGTGCTGTTGATAAGTTCCAGGAGTTCGGGGTCATCTTTGATCTGGTCTTTGTGGATCATGATTCGGTAGGCGGCTTGGTGGGTATCTTTGATGCCGACGTTGATGTTTAGCCGTTTGAGCATCTCTACGCGTGCCTTGCTCTTGATGCCGTCTGCGGCGAGGATAACGTCTGCTTCTATGCGGTGGGACCCGCTGCCGTCGCGGGGAGTTGCTGTGAAAGATGCCTTAGGGCCGAAAGAGTCGATGGTGTCTGCCTCAGTTGAAAAGTGGAAGTTGATGGCTGGGTGCTGCTTGCAGCCTTCGTAGAGGCCGTTGGCGAGGGAGTGCCGGTGGCCAACCATGTGCGGGTAGCCATATGTTTTTTCGATGTATTCCAAGTCGACATGGGCGAGTTGGGTATCCGTTGCGCCGACTGTCCTTTTTAGTACACAAGCTCACATACCGGGGATAAATGCATACCTCGAACACTGGTATCAAGAATATTAACAGCCTCAGCCTCAATCCCCTTCCACACACCAAGGTTATCAAGCACACGAGCCATATTCGGCGCAAGTTGAATACCAGCCCCGACAAAACCCAAGTCTGATGCATATTCATAAACATCGATATTCTTGAAGCCGCGTTGTGCCAGAGCCAGGGCACAAGTTAAACCGCCCATTCCGGCACCCAGGATGGCAATGCGGAGGTCTTGTGGTGATTGCGACATTGTGTGTATATTTCGTTAAACTGAGTAGTTTGAAGAACGAACAATAACTGGTCTCTGGGAAATCACCATGCTTAAATGTGGTGTTCGCAAGCGTTGCGGCATTTCGGGGTTGAGCGGTTATGACCTTTTCCGCCAGGTAAAGGAGGCCTCCCACACCCCACACAGTGATATCATGGACAATTGGAGTGGATATGGGGAGTATGGGGAGTATGGGGGAGGAAGAATATGGAGGAAAGATGGAAAATAGGCCGATTGAGACTGAGATAATCTGAGGAGGGGGCTGGGAAAACCACCCGGTGCTATAGAATATATAGCCGAGGTGTCTGGTGCATCTATACTACACTACTACAGAGCTTTATACAGCATAGACAAGGTACTTCCCGAGTTCAAATTTGTCCCTTTACTGTATTCTATCCAATAATTTGAACCAAGCATTGATTACATTCCAGAGCCATTCAAAATTGCTTCCCCAGGTTCCCTTCCGCCCCCCACAATCTCCACCATACTATCCGGGTAATCTAAACCGACTTCCTCCATGATCACTCATTCTCGACAAAGATGATCGCCCGAAGCACAGAAGCAAGTAGCTCACTGCTTCTATAGCTTATGAAAGCCCGTTGCGTCAGCTCAACAGCCGAGACAGACTATGACTTGCGAAACCGGCCCATATATGATATCGGCGTCTTAGGACTTCACTGGTATAGGGGTGTTCCAACGCGATAGGGTCAGGTAGTGCACGACGAGGTTTTTCCATCTCTCGTCGCTAGGCTCCCAGAGGTCTCTGGGAAGTTGCTTTTTGGCCTCTGTTATCCAAGCGTCCATTCGCTCTAGGTCCATGTCATCCTGTTCTTAACACAGAGTACTTGGACGGACGGGTACATCTCCGAGAGGCTTTGGGCTTGAATCTGCGACGTGACTCGCTGCTGTACAGGAGCAGCCCACTTGTGGCGAGGAGGGAAATATTCAAAGTACTTGCCATGCATTTCGCTAAAGATCGTGGCCTCAATCCAAGCAGGAAGCTGTCTATTCTCAAGGTATCGCCCAACGATAAGTGGCCGGCGCTTATGCCATGTGGGATCGAGATGATCTCATCCTGTATGGTGTATGATGGGTCATCGATTAGATCAATTATATCGTCAAATTCGGTGAGCCAGAAAATGCTCCTATGGAGCCGACTATCTGAGTGTCTTCTAGAGTCAGTATATGGGTATGGGCATATTCGTAAAGAGCGGAGGGGCGGGACCCTCAGGGATAGCGATAATTTCCTTCAATCCTTCCGGTATCTCTCCCGGATACTCGCAAGAAGAGAGCCAGACAGGCCCAGAGAAGTCGAGATTTACAGAACCAGGATCGCGAATCCAGAATCTACCTCGAAGTCCTCCAGTAGATTTCTCTTGATCCTCTTGCGTGTCCTTTTTTATCCACCAAGGCTTGCAAGGATCCTCTTCAGATTTGTCATGTCCCACCTTGTCTCCTTTGACAAAAGTATCAGGGTTCCCATGCTACTCATAGTCCGGTATCCCAGAGAAAGAAGCGTCCAATTCACCATCGTAGCGTCACATAGCAGCTTCACGCATGAGTGTACAAAGCTAATTACCCTTAATAGCGACCGAAATAGCCTTCGTACGTGCATAACTCATTATCTCATACGAGCTAACATGAGTCGATCTTTACGGCATTTTCATGAACTTACCAATGTATGCTAGTGTAGACGACCAGTACTGATCTTCACGAAAGTCCATCTTCATCTGCTTCACTTTTCAAATGCTATCCATTCGCCCAGTAGCTGTTTAGTTGCTGTGCTAAGCTTGCAGTATTCATCGTCGTACCCCCCCCCCTTTTACATTCTTTGAGCCTTGTTTTTGCCTCGTTAATGTTTGTGCAAAGGCGGTACACGACGCTTTTAACTGCCTTTCTCAACTAGATAGACCAGTCTAAGGCATTTCCAGACCGCTTCCAGTCTAGTGTAATAAGAGTCTCTTCGGAGGGGGCTGAACGAAGGGCAACTCGGAGTGTTGGATATCTGGTGATTGATCATCCTTTGGGGATAATTCCCCGAAAATAGTTGAGCCTGAAAACATATCAAATTTAGAATAACTTAGAAAAGAGAGTAGCCCAGCGCCGATAAGGATTCAAAGGTTGTGGAAAAGGAAAGTTGAATAATGCATCGTACCTTTTGAATAATGGTACTACCATTGACTGCAAGCATCTGCATACCGATCAATTTGCGAATAGAGCATCTAAAGCAAAGGCTGTTGGTCGTTGAATGTGTAGCTGTATCCTATAATTCGCCCATTTCATATCATGACGCTCAGTAATCGCCCTGTGGATAATGTCTGCTTCTCTGTAATCCTTCGGTACACTGGACTTGCGATAAGGGGTTGCAAACAGTGTGCCACCAGCTGGTTCCAGTCATCCTCCCTTTGGTTCTCATCTGTGCAGGACTCGTTCATCAAGATTTTCAAAACCATGATTGGTTTGATCCAGCATAGTGCTTAGCATACTCGAGATTTGTAGTGGTGTGTATGCCCGGACCATATCAACATGAGGAATCCTTTGCGAATAATACGGTCATGGATGAAACCGGTACAGCTGTGGCTTGGTTGGTAACATTATCTAACTAAACCGGAAAGAGGTATTCCTCGGTGCTTTGGGGATATCCAGCAACTCCCGATTCTCTTTACCTCGGCTTCAACGTAAACGACAGGCTTCGTGCTAAGAAGAGCCGGTGTCACCACTAGTTGGGTGCCTCGAGCGTGCACAGTCTGCTGCTCCTTTGCTCTAGGGCACAAAAAAAGCACTTTATGTTCCCTTGTCGTGAATGTCGGTAGGACGACCTTGGCAAGTCCTGTCATTTTAGAACAGATTCCTCTCTACTTAGACCCTCCACTAACACTCAGATTCAGCAGATTTAATGCCCTAGATGGCAATGGCATGTACCTGACGACATCTTGAAACTTGCTGTCTCACTGCTGGTGTCTCGGAGTGCTTCTGGTAGCTCACATCTTGCCCTTAGCTTGGGCAAATGTTAGTTTCACATGGTTATGTTGGCCAATAATCCGCATTTGATTTCTCGTTAGAGCACGCTTTGCGAGCCTCCAAATTTGTACACTGGGCAACGGTTTCTGATCAAGATGGCCACGATTCGATATTCTCCATATAGAAAAGACAGCCCCCGTAGAATATGGGAATAATCTCACCCACTTACCCTAATTGTCCGTCCTTCCGCTGTTCGTCCCCACGCTCGAAGGAACCTTCGGAGGACTTTTCTGGTTTCGGATATATCGACCGAGTACATCGGCAATTGGCCATGGTAGTTGTAAACCCGGTAAATCGGCAGAAAAGAGTCAAGAGGGGAGGGGATATAGGGAAAAAAGCGATAAATGCACCATGGTTGATCATAGTTAGTGATGTTAGGACGTCGTCTGTCTCAGTTGAAACTGCAAGTGGCCACTGTGTTCCTCTGCTCTCGATCGTTTGTAGTTGCAGGACCGACCGCTCACAAGTGCATCATTGATTGTTTGTATTGTCAACTTAAAATCTCGCAACACGTAGGATGTATAGGTGCTCGGGCAGTGATTGTTGCTCTTGCTTTTAAGAAAGGATTCCAGGTAGCTCTTCAGGTCATAAAAACACATCGAACGATCACCGAGGCATTCAATGAGTTCTGGGGGAATGTTTAATGCCCTTGTCAGGGACCGCAAGCTGCTGCCACTGTGACGGCTCGGAACCTCAACATCGCCCTGGTGGCCGATATCGACAAACGCTACCAGGCAGGTAAACAAAGGAAGCACCAAGCGCAGCCACACAACCTACAGTTAAAACCCCTTTCCGTCCTGTAGATAGATCCCTCTTCTTCTTTCCTCCAGATTCGATATTCTCGTCGATGGCTACAATAGCTTAGACAGGAACATCGATTCATTATTATCTTCTATTCCGAGCCCGTGACAGGCAAAGTACCTTCAGTTCTGTTCCACTTAACTGCTTTGAAAACCTCCTTGGGTTCTTCGAATTCATCGACCTTTGAGCGCCAGAACTGGCGTTTGCTGTGCCGGACAACATGGCGGAGGGTCTGTTTGGCATCCCTAATGTCTTCTGATGTGGAAGTTGGGTCTCTTGTGACCCTGCGGAGTGTCTTGACTACCCTGGTGCAATCCTGATTCCACCATTTGTGGCCGCAGGGGTGGGGATAAGCCCATTTAGTGAAGGCCTCCAGAACTGTGGAGATTGCCTGGGTGATGCTGGTTGCAAGCTCATCTAATTGGGCGGGGGATGGGCAAGGGGAAAGGGTGGAAGTTACCCTGTCCACATGCCTTGTCTCTCCTTGTATTGTCTCCCGGGATAGCTCGTTGTTGAGGGTAGACCAGCGGAAAGGTAGGGTGTCCTGGGGGAAATTGTTCATGCCCCATTGGATGGTTGTAAGGATAGGTTCATGGTCTGCAAGAGGCGGGAGGTTGGTAGCAACTTCCGAGGATATTCCAAGGTTGAGCAGAGGGCTGTTAGCCCAAGATAGATCAATCATGTTTTGCCCTCGGTTCGGTGAGCCCGGAGGGAGAGTGAGGGTGAGATCCTGGGATTCTGCCCAAGATAGGAAGGGTTCAGCTCTGGGAGAGGGTCAAGCTGAGGACTGCCATATGGGATGTTGGAGATTGAAGCCTCCGCAATCAGGCAAGGGAGGGATGGGGTTGATTGTGCCATGAGAGACTCCACTCCTTGACCCTCATCAACTGCTCCGCGGGGGGCGTTATAGATGTTGACCAGGAGTACTGTTCTTTGAGGGGTGATGATCTGAGTAGCAAGAATTTCTCTACTAGGTGGTCCAAAGGGGACGATCTCAGCTAGACCTCGCCCTCACCCGCGGGTAACCCTCGGAGGGTCACCCTAATACCCTCATTTTGAGGGTTGAGGGTCTGGCTCTCTTACCCGCAGTGAGGGTCCAGGTCAGGTCTTGACCCTCCGAGGGTGAC